>JABUQX010128322.1:20000-35585 GCA_015478945.1 Trachelipus rathkii
AAGAAGCATAATGATCTCATAATATGGCAGATTTTGTTATTACAGTTTTCAATATACCATCTATTATATATATTATATTATATATATAATATATATATAATAGAATAATATGATAATATAGCGTTAAATGAAACTAGCAAATCTTATTTTAACTCTGTCATATTTGCTCAAAACGTTAACTAGTAGTATAGTAAAACGCAATTAATATATACTAAAAAAATATAGATAATGCATCAATAAAACATAACTAGATATTAGAACATACCGATACAACATTTCTACTAAAATTAGGTAATTAACCTCAAACATCTGATGCCTAAAGTATAAATCTGGTTAATATATAACTTATAGTAATGGATTAATGTAGCCTATATAATACTTAGCCTACCTCACAAATCGTATTGCGCACTGAGAGGTAAGCTACATTATACTTATACACATCGAATTTACATTAATATATACTCGGGATAATTTCAGTAAACTTTAACTAAATGAGCAATAGAGCAGAATTAGAACAAACGTAAATGAAATGAAAAGTTGTTATCAAATAGAAAAACTGTTGTTTTAAAATTAAATTTATATAAACAGGATGGAGGACATGGTGGCCTGGTCCGGTGTATATGGGACTAGTATTGGGTTGAACGTTGAATATCTCTTGATATAAAACTGTTTTAGAAAGGCGTGAGTAGGTATTCACGAACCCTTCCTATAAAGGGGGAAGCATGGTAACGAAGAGTATCAGTACAAGAGCAGCGTCACCGTTGTGATAAATATTTTACCGTATTAAATATTATAGTAGATTGATGTTACGTCGATTTTCGAAATTATCGATATAGGGCCTTTTTTGTAAAACTTTTCCTTGTTTGGGCTAAGTGTTCACAGTGTCAGCACTGCATAGGACGAGAGAGAAGATCTAATGTAAAATAGAAGAGAGAGAGTAGGATGAGAGAGAGTAGTGATAGACATTTAATAAGAGTATGAGATAAGTTCATGATCATTCTTATCACATTTTTGATTGTCCTTTATCAGAAATATTTTCAGAAATTATTTAATATATATATTATATTATTATTAGTAAATTAATTATTTATTTATTTTATTTAAAATAAAATTTAAAATATAAATGATAAAAATAATATATAATCAATTAATAGAATTACAGGTCACAAAATATGAAGCGTAAAATAATTTAATCAATTATAATTAAAAAATATTAATACTAATAGACAGGAATTATTAATAAGTAATATAATTATAATTAATATAATAAATATTAATCAAAAATTCCTCAAATAAAGAATAATATAAAATAATAAATTATAATATTATAATTATGATATAATATTAATAATAATAATTAATTAATATATATATATACTATTATCTATATAGTATATATATTTATATTATAATATATTATTTAATTAGATATAGATTGTTTTTTATATATATAACAATAATTATATAATAATTAATAATTATCATTATATATATATTATATATATATAATATATAATATGCTTGTATGTGTAGTAAATTTTTTATATATTATATTGTCTTAAATATAGTATATATATTATAGATATATATTAACTATATATATTATATATATATATATATTAAGTATATTATTAATATTATATTAAATATATATATAATATTAATTGTAATATATATTTATTCCGTGATCATGGGAAGTCCTTTACCATATATAAGTAATATATAATATCTTATATAATTAATATTAATATATCTATATTAATATTTTAATATATATATAATATATATAATATATTATATATATATATTAATATACTAAATAATATATAATATAAATATAATATATATTATTTAATATATATATATATATATATATATATATATATATATATTATATATTATATATTATATATTATTAATATATATATATATATATATATTATATTCTTATATATATATATATATTATATTATAACTATATATTATATATAATTATTTATTATATACTATTATTATATAGTAGCCTAATATTATATAATGATATTAATATTTAATTATTATAGTAATAGTATTATATATATTATATATATATATATTATATAATAATTATTATATATTATTAAATATATACTTTATTAATATATTATGTTAATATATATTATAATTATATAATATAAATTCATAAGAATGATTTCAATTTTAAAATTTTTACAAGATAATTAATGGATTAGGAAGTGGGGAAGTAGGACATAAATAAGTAACGATAAGAAATATACTAAAAAGGTAAAAGTTATCGTACCTACATAATTGTGTAAATAATTTATGCCTTAGAAAAATTATTTTTTTCTGTTTTTCTTTTCTTTTTTCTTTCTAATTTTTTTTTTTTGTATTTTTTTTATTCAAGTATTTTGACATTACTATTTTATTATTTTTTAATTATCTGTCTGGAGGGAAGTTAGGTTTTCTTTTTAACTTTCTTCTTATTTTTCTAGAATTTAATATTTCCATTTTATTATACTTTAGTTATTATAAATATATTTTGTTTATATAAGTTGCATTAGAAATATATCGAAATCACAACGTACGTATATGATTATTATTAATCTATTATAAATATATTATAATATATATATATATGATTATTAGTTATTAATTATAGATATATATTATATATTATATATATATGTAGTATATATAATATATATATTGAATATATATATTAATATATATATATATACATATGAATATATAAGTATTAATTTATTGTATTTTTTATACATTAATATATACATACTCTCTCCAGGACTTCTATTAATAGAAATATTTTCTAATATCCTATATTATATAATATTATTTAATATTATATGGAATAAGTAACTTGTGATTATTGACTCTAAGATGTTTAATAATTTACATTATATAGTAAGACACCATTGTATTAAAAAAACCTCGGGGTGCTGATTTGTGATTTTATTATCTATTTATGAATGATTTTGAGTAATTTTCCTGCAAAATTACAATTTAGGAATTTTTTTTTTTTTATTATTTTGTTAAATAAAATGATTAAATTGGCTGTATAATAATTCTCTAACTGAAAAGATATATTATTATTATCAAATTTTACGTGAAAAAAAAATCTTTATATCTGATATTTTCTAATGATTTATTTCTTTAAAACACTTAAAGAAAAGATTATATAGCCTGATAACATCCAGCGATGCTGAACATCATATATATTATTAATATATATATATATTATAGTATATATATATATATATATTACCTAACACACACACATATTCTACATATACGTATATATGATAATTTATATTAATATGTATATATATATATAAATATAATATATATTATATAACAAAGTCACTAACTCAACATACATATATACACACTCACACACACACACATCAACATACACATCACACACACACATACACATACACAACAGCACACACATCAAAATTTAATAATAATACCATTATTTATTATATATATAATAATATTATATATGTATATATATATAAATCTATATATTAATTATATATATTATATTATATAATTAATAAGTATAAATAAATATATTAATATATATATATGATATATATATATATTTATATATTATATATCATAATATATATATTAATATATGATATATTATATATATATTATATATATATTATATATACTAATATATATTATGATATAATATATATATATAATATATATATATATATATATATAATATTAAATATATAATATATATATATATATATACATTATTATATTATCATATTATTATTATATATGTATTATATATATATATATATTATATATTAATTATATATATATATTCTATTATATATATATATTATGATATATATTAATATATATATATAAAGTATTTATAATTGATATATTAATATTTATTAATATATACTATTAATATATATATATAGTTATATATATTAATTAATAGTATATATATCATATATATTATAATTAATATATTATATAATATATATATTATATATATAATATATATATAATTAATTATATAATTACGTAATTATATTATATATTAATAGATTTATATATATATATAGAGATGGATAGTATATATATTATTATTAATATATTAATATATATAATATATTATATTATATATTAATATATTTAATATATATATAGTATATATATATATATATTAATTAAAATATATATATATTGGTGTGTTGTGTGTGGTGTGGATATGTTTGTGAAAACTTTACATTAGCGGTACCCAGTATATCTTTTGAAAAATAGATAAAGATATTTACTCAGAAAAAATATACCTGGAAATTAATATAAATTTACGTATAATTTATTATCGGATAATGTTAAATTTTATAGGAAAATGAAAAAATACTTAAAATTATAAATAAAATAGTTTTAAAATATATAGATTATCAGTTAAATTCGTACTGTTAATATATACGATTATATAGATTATCCAATTGAATTGACAAGCATTATTGCTTATATCGAGAATCAATATGTATTTATCTGTTTTCTGAGAATTGCATACTTGGAAATGTGAAATCTCACATGTACTATACTAACTTATATGAAATGATCGCCTATGGATATATATTAGATGTACGTAATATATGTTGTTATTCGCATATCCCCTCCCCTTCTCTTTCTCCCTACCTTCTGTGCTCTTTCGGATGCTTCCCTTTCCTCTTTGACACTAATGGTCTTTTTTCTCTCTCTCTTTTACTCGTATTATTTATCCTTCTAATTCTAATTCACTACAATCACGCCTTGTTATTAAGAAAATAAATTCTGTACTACGTTGATTTCCTTGTCGAAGTTGTGAGTTTCGCGTATAGTTTGTTATCGGTAGATAGTGAGTCTTTTGGCACGTGCTTGAATAGTGTGTAGAAGTGTGGGTCGCATTGGTTATGTGTTGATGTTAGTATGTGTGTATTATTATAATGATTGATTTGTGGAGTAAGAGCGATGCGAAATTATAAAAAAATAATAATATAAACCTTGATTTTTAATGTAGGTTTAATGAAGGATAAATATATAAAGGTAAATTTGTAATACTTTAATATTAATAAAATAACAAATAATAAATAATAGTCAAATAACAATAATTAATAATTTAATAATATATTAAATATAATATTAATTATAAAATATTAAATGTTATAATATCATATAATTAATATTAATATTAAATTTTAATATGATATAATTAATTAATAATAATAATTAAATAATAATAATAATAATGAATGAATTATAAATATTCTAATATATATAATAATATATAATTATTAAATAACCATTATTATAATAATATAATAATATATATTAATATATATTAAATAATTATAATATATATATAATATAAATAATTAAATAATAATTAATATAATCATATTTAATAATATATATAATAAAAAATATCTAAATTATAAAAAATATATAATTATGTAATTTTACTATTATTATCCGTAAAGTTTGTAGTAATTAATAACAATCTAACTATTAAATCAAAATTATAGTTGTTTGCAATAAAGTACGACCATCAAAAGCTTTGACAGGTTAAGAACAATAACACTGCAACAATTCACTTTTAAAGCCTTCTCAACTGCATATTAATAAACTATATATGAATTAATTAATAATGATAATTAATAACGATCTCCTAAAGAAAAATTATAGGTTAAAAATTTTACCATAATAAACATAAATACTTAGACAATTGGAAACATCCAAATATATAAAATTGAGATGCCACATATAATAAATTAATAAATACTTATATTCCTACTACTATCCTTTTTCTCCTAGAACTCATAAATTTATATACTGTTATAACTCAAATTTGACTCAATAATAATGGATATGCTCAACATTTAGTATTTGCCAAATCTTCTCTTAATAAGAAAAAATATTTCGTTTTCAAACGTTCTTACCTTATGACTAAGCGCTAAGAGAGAGAAGCCTCCAGGCTCCTTCACAAAATTGCAAGCCGTATTAGCTCTGCCGCAGTAGAACGGAATGGTTGGGGTTTATGAATAACCACTAACAACTTTTCTTTTAGAATATTGGATACGTGTACTTCTGTTCGGGAGGAGTTGGATGAATACAGAAATTCCTCGACAAGAAGGGTAAATCATGAAAATGCATACTCGTGTAAGGTAAAATCTTCGAATAGCTTGCAAAAATTTGAGTGTTCATATAATGTAACTTGGACATTTAACAATGTATTAGTTAGTACTCTATTTAGTTTATAGATTTTCCTATATTGTGTAGTTATGATATAATACTTTATATCTTAGTTAAATGAGCCGAGTACTCTCTCATACTAATATATATTTATATATTTATATATATATATATATATTATAATTTATATATATATATTAATACTATATATATATAAGACATATTATGTGTATGTATGTATATTATAACTCTTTATATTTTGATGATACTTTTATTATAACCCGTTCTTTTCCTTTTTAATTTACAATGATACAGGCATTCTTATAGTAAATGACACCGGCGTGTCCAGGCCGATCCTCCAGTGGTTTTCCAAACAGATCTATAAGGTAAGGTAAGTGGATGGTAAATGTTTTAATATGTACCTTTAATTATTACCTAATATATAACTTTTAATATATCATATTTTTAATTATATATAATATATATATATTACTATTAAGATATAATTGTATATTATATTATTTATATTTATACCATATTTTTAATTTTGTTTGATAATAAATAATATTTATATATAATGTACATTTGAAATTTAATTTTATTATTTCCTGAACTGTTATTAAGTTAATCCGAGAGCATATAATAATACACTTATAAAATGATGATTTTTTAAATAAATTTAAAAATATAGTTCTAATCATTCATTAATGAGTATTTTGTAATTATCATAGTTTATTGGTGATTTGCAGATAATTTATTTATATTATAATTTAGATTTTTAATATTACAAATTCATAAATAATATATAATTATCTCTTAGATATTTGACCTTATATACCCTATTGTGTGTTATTACTGTAATTATAATTAGTTAAACCAAATTGGAGATGTCCCCATATTATTCTCCTGAAATTATCCAATTCTCTACGGCTAAGTTTACTGTTTGTTAATTATGTGGAGTCCATTATATGTTCAACAAAGCTTTTAATTATTTAAAGGGCTATTATGTATTATATGTGCATTTTATGGAAATTAAGGAATCATACATAAATCCATAACATAATAAAGAGTAAAGTAAACAGGCAACTTGATTATTATATCACTTATCATTGATCTCTTAAAAGAGGCTGTATGCCTAGTATTATATATATATATATAGTAATATACTATATGAGTGGGGCAAGAGCAATCACTTTACTTGCGCCCTTTGATTATGGCCCCAACAGATAGATATTTTGTGAATGCCTCTTCAACTTACGATTATCGTACGGATATTTCCTGTCTTGCAGCTAGATGTACACCGTAAACTAATGCAGTCTATACCCAAAACTAACGTACCCCTAATAACTCCATCCTAAAATCTATCAATCGGAAACTACTACACACATGGGGACTATTTATAAGGTACCAGGATGAGCTTTCAAGTAAGAATTTAATTAAAATTGCAAAGAAATTTTTTTCTATTAATATATTTAAGTTAAAGTGGTAAAATAAGTTTTATGCTACTCTGAATCTTCCTACACCAGTCTACGCAGAAGCAGTCGTCTCGAGAGGGAAGTCTCTCTGCGTAGAAGCAGCTCCTGGTAAAAATAGAGAGAAAATAGTAGTTACCTCTCTCGCAAAAGCTGAGTTTAATAATGAGATGGTGATAGCTTCTTCAGCCTCCACAAATTTAAGTATATACCTGCTATATCTGAGAAGGAAACAGTTACTTTCACAAAAAATAGACACTGTTCTTCGACCTTATTCACTCATCCCCTCAAGTAAATATATAATAGTTAATATACTTGGGTAACTTTGAGCATGCACATTCAATATACTAGACACGATGGTCAATAATTTTATCACTTAATGTAGAGCAGTATAAATAAATAATATTTTTTACTTTGCTATGACAATACATTAGTAAAAGTAAAATACGCAACAGGTATGTATATTTTATGAACAAAAAATATATTTTATTATATATTATTATATGTATTTTTCTTATTATATTTCGAGTTATAGGTACATTCACTTATCTTATCTTTTATTAATTAATTAATATGCGTGTAAGTAATATATATAAAAGGTGGTGGTTTATATTAATATATTTTTATGGTTAGGTTAAAAATGGAAAATTATTTTTTTACGTTAATAGATGAACTAATGTTTCCAATTTGATTACTAGAATATTAATAAATCAGGTGTCTTTATAGAATAAGTTTCGTTAAAAATAATTATAGTGGTGAATAACTTGATTCCCTAAGTGAAACTTTTATTATTATCCCCTCCTTCCTAATAGCTCTATTGTTCCTTTAACTAATACATACATTCAGTACTAATAACTCTTTAGCAAAATATACTATACATTTATATACCAAATTATTATATATAGATATATTATATTAATATAATTTAGTGGCATATATAATATAGTATTAATATATATATATTATATAATAATATAATAATATATATATATAGTATGATACTTACTTAATATAATATATGATATATATATACTTATATATATTATATAACTATTAAAAAAAACTATAGATTATATAATTAAGGATAATTGATGTAGAGGGAGTTACATATGAAAGAAGAGTTCCTGGGAATTATATATATACCTAAAATAATGTGGGCCGAACCTAAAAAGTATGAAGATAAATATGAGGGGGGGTAGGGGTTGAGGTAAGAAATAATAATATTAGAAAAGGAAAATAGAAAAATAACCTGGACTATTTATTTTTCACCATGATTTTAATTTCCTTAAAATAAACAAATAATCTTTTCATGCTTATTTTATTTATTATTTTAATCTTTAATTTTTAATACACCATAAGAGTTTTATTGTTGTATTTGTTTATGTATATTGATCTCTGGAGTATATATGTTTATTTTTTCCATGTTTTCTTTCTCAATAAAATTTTTAATATTTACAATAATTCTTGTTATTTATATTTAATTGAATATTATTATGCTTTATCTCTCTCCTTCACTCTCTCTCTCTTCTATCTCTCAATTTCCTATTCTCACTATCTCTCTTCTATCTCTCGATATATCTTTCTATTCTCTCTTCATCAGTAATTTACTGCAAAGTAAGCTAACGGAAAGAGCAAGGCACATGCTGACCTATTGCTGGTTTCGGTTATAGCTCTGGCCAGACGAAATGGTCATCAACATACGCAACACACTACATCGCACCCGCCGTCACACATCTACACGAGTTGCCAGGCGCACACCTGGCTGAAGGTCAAAGCGGAAGACAGTAGGGAAGCAGGCATAGAGTCAAATAGCAATTATATTCTAGTATATTCTATATATAATCTATGTATATTATAGTATATATATATATATATATATATATATATATATAACTCTATATATATATTATAATATATAATAATTATTTATAGTATTAATAATATCTCTCTCTCTTACCATCTCACTCTTTCTCTCTCTCTCTCATTACTTCTTTTTATCACATCTTCAACGCACACGCACTCACACGTTCAACTTTTATATATATATATTATATATATATATATTATTTATTAAATATTATTATATATATATATATATTTATATATTAGTATTTTTATTCATTATATTTCGTCCTAGTAGAAGTAATGATATTAGTTTTTAATAATTATTATTATATAAATTATATATAATATTAGGGAAATTATTAAAAAATAATCAAGTAAGTAAGTCTATATATATAATATATATTAATAAATATATAGTTTTTATAGTGAGAATTATATAATAATAATTTATTATAGAACTTAACAAATTATTTATATAATATATATATTACAATATTAATATATAAATATATTTAATTTGGGTATTAATATAATTATATTTTATTATAAAGTCATATACTACCAGTATAAGTATATACGCAAATTTTTTGACCTACGTTTGGGGGAACATAATATAAAGTTTTTTACCTGAAAGACTAAAGTGTATTCTTTTCTTTATAGCAAGTATCACGAATCAGTAAGACTTACTTAGGTGTTTATTTCTTTATTCTTAGATAAAAAGTTTTTTATAAGGAAAATCCGAATAAGACTAATAGTGTCGTTATCTGTATTTTTTATTAAGATAATGACCGTCTTCTTTAGCTAAAATAAGCACTAATATTGTCTTCCTTGTTTTTGTTTAATTAATATATGATATTACTCTTCGCATAGAATAAACATCTAACGACCATATACTAATTTTAATGACGATTTCTGTTTTTTATTTAGAAAATCTATTACTTAACAAAATGAACAAGACTTAAAATGCATGTATTTTAATCGTGTTTTATTTCATTAGTGAAATTCTTATATATAAAACATATTCAAGAAGCTAACAGCTTATGTGTTTTTTTTTTCTCTCTTTTTTAGTGACGTAAATTAAGCGAATTTTGTGCTAATCTTAAGACGAGCGTATTAAATAATAGAAAGCCTTACCGATAGCCAGTGTTTGCTTTCGTTCATTTTGCGTAATTTTAAGCGATATTTTTTTTTTTTTCTAAAAGAATCAAAAAAACCACTGATAAAGATGGCAACGAAGCCAGCTTCAGATGACGAAGAAGTAATTAGCGATAGGGAAGAGAATAAGGTAGATTTAGAAGGTGATAAGGAAGGGAAAGAGGCCGAGTTAGCTCGAAGAAGAAGACAAGAAGAATCAGTAAAAGATAAGCCAAAGGGACGAGTTACCCCTCCAGAAGCCCCTCCAAGACTAAACCAGATTGACTTGGCCAACCCGAACCTAAACCCTTCACACACTTTCTCTTTAAGACCTAATTTTCAAGCAGAAGAGACTACCCGGAGGGACACTGATCAAAGATTTTCTCAGCAATCAGTTCTTTTAGACAATACGATGAACCCGTCAGCTAAGCAAGGTACAGAACCTATCATGACTCACCGAAAGTCTTATGCAAATTGGAGTGATAGCGGGAACTATCACACAAAGAAGCCGAATGGGAATACATGGGAGAGCTCCATAAACATTTCCATGACTCAGCCAAGATTTGACAGCCGATCTTTCAACCCAAATCAGATATGGGGACAGATATCCGCCCCTACCGGACCCCATAGGACGCAGCCACAACAAGGGAATATCCCTTGGGGATGGTCCGGCGGAGACCAAGCACAAATGTATGCCTCCATAGGGCAGGGTAGCCAAGACCAAGGTACCCATCCGCCCCAGGAAGCAGGGTTTGGATGTAATACAGCATCTCAGTCCAACACCACCCCCCTCTACCAGACAAACCTTTTTAGTTCAGCGTTTCCTGAGGTGCCAGAGGATTTAAAACTGTTTGGTTTAAATTTGAACACAAAGACTTGGCAAGGCATTAGCTTTAACGAATACATATCGACCCTAAATGAGCGATTAGGCATGTTAGGCCCCCTAACAGAAAATCGGAAAATACTATTTGCTAAATCGATGATATCGTCCAAGCTCGAGTCCGAGGCGAGGGATCCAACTTTCTCTAGTTGTATAAGGTTAGCAGATTTTACGAATTTTTTTTACAACCAGACAGCAGGGACACGATTTTTGATCTTTTACTTCAATTTATGTCCTATCAGAGAGACAGAGAAAAGACGTTTACTGCCTTTATTATAGAACTGAAGAACATCTTGTGGAAGTACCAAGTGAAGGTTTGCGAGATTGACGCCACAGCAGGATTTTTACCTAAGCACGTAAATATCATGGTGACAACAAAAGTATTAGAGAATGTAAGAGATAGAAGGGATGGTGATAGACTAAGAGAGAAGATTTTAAAAGTTTTTGATGCAAATATAAGCATAGTGGAGCTGTTGGAAAAATTTGCACAAATTTCCCGAGGAGCTTTACTAAAAGATAATCAGAGAAAACAGATAGAGCATAAGACTGCCAAAGTGTTTTTAGCTAGGGATAAGCCAGAAAGCCAAAAAACGATTGAGTATGGAGATTCTCAAAGGAGGTCAAAGAGATCTCCTTACAGACAAAAATACGAAGATAAAGAGAAGAAAGAAGCCAAGCCAGAATTCGTCTCCCGAAGAAATGGAGGAGTTTTCAAAAGAATGATGGAAGAAGAGTTGAGAGAACAGGACTGGTGTTTTGAATGTGAATCGGTGGGACACTCCGGGAAGGCATGTGAGTGGAACTCCCCCTACTGCCGTTACTGTCGAAAGCCCCATAGAAGAAAATCAACCGCCGCTTGTAGAAATGCCCCCTCATGGAGACCTTCTCCCGATGTAGATCAAATGGTTATTCCGTTTCATAGTGCGGAAGATTTTGAAAAGAATCAGAAAGCAGAAAAGAGGAGTCAAAAGACTCCCTCAAAAGAAAGAAGAATAGCGAGAACCTATGTAACCGAAAGTGGTTGGATAGAGAGAGACCTCGAAGAAGAAGAGGAAGAAGAAGAAGAAAGATATTTTTCCGACCCAAGAATCTCAGTTGGAGGAGATTCTGGTCAAGCAAGAGTTGGATCTGAATAGAAATCAACAGAAAGAGGTTTCTGGCAGGTGAAAGCACCAGTGCAGTCCAGAACCCCATTACTTAGGCGACAGTGCCGCAGAAAATATAAGCAACAGTGCTTAAAAGGTAGCTAGGTAACAGTACCTAACCTAAGAGTGTAAAGGCGACAGTGCCCAGAGAAAGAAGTTAAGTGGAAAGCCACAGGTTTCTTTTTAATATTTAACCCTTTCACTGCTGTAGCTGAGTCACCCTTTCACGCGTCAGCTGAGTCAGCGTGTGTACCGCTCATGACGGTAGAAATACGCACATTTTTATTTATCTTCGCTGTGTCAGTGCTGGGTCAGCGTGTGTATTTATTTTGCTTCCTTGTATATATATATATATATATATATATATATATATATATATATATATAAGCTAAATTTTTATATGTGTATATATATATATATATATATATATATATATATATATATATATATATATATATATATATATATATATATATATATATATATATATATATATATATATATATATAAAATAAAAACTTACATATAAATACTATATACACATATATATATATATATATATATATATATATATATATATATATATATATATATATATATATATATATATATATATATATATATATATATATATATATATATATATATATATACCGTATAATAATTTGTAAAAATATAAAGCCGCCACCGATATATATACATATACACCACTCTCTTTCTTTTATATATATATATATATATATATATATATATATATATATATATATATATATATATATATATATATATATATATATATATATATATATATATATATATATATATATATATATATATATATATATATATATATATAGAGAGAGAGAGAGAGAGAGAGAGAGAGAGAGAGAGAGAGAGAGAGAGAGAGAGAGAGAGAGAGAGGACAGGATGAAAATCCTTTCTGGAAGAGGAAGTAAGAAGAATGCAAGTAAGATAAAATGAAGAAATTTCGTACACATTGGGGGTGGGGTAAAGGGGAGGAAAGAAAAGGAATAGATTGAGGGGCTCCCAAGTATAGAAGAAAGTCATTGGGATGGGGGATAAGGGGATACAATGAAAAAAATCCACCCAGCATCTAGACAAACTTTCAATAAAACCGAGCTTTGAAACATCTCCATGCTGATGGCGCTTGGTTCATACTAACTACATTCGAAGGCGGGGCCAGGATTTATATGCTCAAACAGGTCTTAAAATTGCCAAAGGTCACAAGATAAATGTAGTATAACGTAAATTTAGAAAGGAAACCAAAGAGTTCATAACTGAACTTCGTATAGAACGAATACGATTTATGACGACACGTAGTCGGCATCAGTCATACTAAAGACAATTACTCGTGCCGACAACGTTGACGGCCTCAGCAGGGAAGGGACAATTACTCGTGCCGACAACGTTAACGGCCTCAGCAGGGAAAGGGTTAAGCATATTTTTTTTTAGCAATAAAGTTTGCTCATTTAAGTTTTAATAGGGAGAAAATAACGCTTTAAAGTAAGCTAGGCAACAGTGCCACGTTTCTCAAAAAAGTGCCTTTTGAAGCAAAAGCAAGAATGTCTGAGTGGCATTAACATTCTTTAATTATTAAATCGAAGAAAGGAAATTGACACCACATATATATATATATATATATATATATATATATATATATATATATATATATATATATATATATATATATATATATATATATATATATATATATATATATATATATATATATATATATATATATATATATATATGTGTATATATATCTATATATATATTTATATATATATATATATATATATATATATATATTTATATATATATATATATATATATATATATATATATATATAACATAACTCTATATATATATATATATATATATATATATATATAAATAACTATATATATATATATATATATATATATATATATATATATAATACACATGTCTATTTTATATATGTAAATCGATATATATATACATCGAATATGTGAGTATACATTTAGATCCTAGGATGATAAGCACAATCCTCCGTGAAAAAGACTTAAGTTGGTTCATCTCGACCATGTCCTTTTAAGGGAAGTTACCATTTTGGGCCAAAAGTTTGCCTGAGTATTCCCCCTTAAAACCCTGTTTTGTCAGATGTTACCTAACGACGCTCTAAGGTCATGTCCTTTTAAGGGAAGTTACCATTTTGGGCGAAAGTTTTTCCCAGGTATTCCCCCTTAAAATGAAAGTACCGAGCAGGTCTTTGGATGTTTATAGGATGAGTGCCCCAAAGTTCACTATGATCTTTAGTATTTAATTGTTTCCTCCTTTTTCAATTTATTAATAGAGTTTTTTTTAAACAAAGGTTTAAATAGCAGTTTAGAGAGATAGGAGACTCATACAGTTGAGACGACTCTCCTAAAAAAGAGATAAAGGAGATATACAGATATCTCCTACAGAATAGATTTTAATGTCCCGACGGACATATTTAATGACAATATTTTTTTTTTTGATTTAAAAATATGTTTCGGTTTTTTTATTTTTTTAGACTAAGAATGTACCTATTTTTATTTGAAGTAGAGTAACGTTTAAGATAATGTTCCGCTGAACATGGGTTTTTTTTTTCTTCAGAATCGAAAATATCAATTTTTTCAAATAACGTATTTACGATTGAGAAAATTTTGCTAAATCATTCAGTTCTGAATTTAAAAAATAAGTTTTGATCATTTTGTTTGGATTTCTTTATAACGCAGTTAGTTTCATTCCAAACATATTATATATATAATTTTATAATTATATATATATATATATATATATATATATATATATATATATATATATATATATATATATATATAT
>JABUQX010128323.1:17500-22500 GCA_015478945.1 Trachelipus rathkii
GCATGATTTTCCTTTTCCAAATATGTCTGATCCTCTTGTTTTACCATGCAATGACTCCAGACTGGCAAGTTCTTCAAAGACATTAAAATTATCATCGATTCCTCTTATAAAAATGCTTAACTGGGCAACATCACATATGTCCGTTGATTCATCAAAAGCTAGAGAAAAGAAAGTACAAGAATGGACAAGGTTTTCCAGTTACTGAAATACATCCTGAGAGGTGTTCCTCGATACGTCTCGTAAATGTCTGCCTTGATATAGCACTTTCGTCTGCTTTCCTTTCAATACCTTTATTACCAAGATGTCGTTCAAATATTTGGAGACAAGGCTTAACAATTTCTTCCCCGCCAGAAAAAGGGTTCTTTTTTTCGCCAATGCTAAAGCAATTTCATATGACGCTTCTGTCATCGCCAAGTCTTCACAACCTACTTTAGCAAATATATTTTGTCTTCTTCTGATTTCTTCCTTTTTCTTAGTCACATATTCTTTTCGTGACTCAGACGCAAGAACAAGCTTCATTTTTTCTTCTATGTTAGTCTGATGCTGTGTTTTATAGTATCTATTAAAATCATGTCTTCTATTATGTGAAAGAGTACTTTCACAAACAATGCAAAACGGTTTTCCTGATGGACTTGCTATAAATAGCAATAACATTGCCATATTTGTTACATACTTCTTTATATCTTGCCAGATTTAACAAATTTCTGGAAATAAAATAAATTTTTAGTTTTCATTAAATAAATTCGTAAGAAATAGGCTGACGTAGCCCAGTTAAAATATAAAATCTCCCAAAAAGTAGCTCGTAGCAATGCGCCACTTATAATCATCCAATGCGCCACGTTTGGCGCATGCGCCAAGGGTTGGCCACCCCTGAGTCTAAACAAATTATTGCATATATTTTTTTCTCTTTGGTGTTTACCTTTTTTTAATTACCCCTCAAATAGTAAAAAAATGGAATAAAAAAATTGCAAGTTTAATATTAATAGTATAGAGATAATAATAAATAAATAAGCAAATTAATAAATAAATAAATAAATAAATAAGGAAAAAAATAAATTAAAAATGTTGTAGAAGTGTTTGGAAACAGTTAATTATAACCAATAGTATCTCAGTAGTTATTGAAATGAAAATTTGATTACAGCAAAAATTGTTGTAATAATAATGACATGTTATATAATAATACATGGTACCGTAATAGTAGCCATTTTTATGTTCATAAAAATGGTAATATTTTACAAAAGTAATAACATCACTGATTTGATAATTTACTAATATTGGCACAGATAATAGGTTTTTATATTTTAGCAAAAGATTTAATAGAGTTTTCGTGTTTAATTTCTTGTGGTAATAATTTGTAAAGTTTCTCTGTTATGTAAGTGACGCTTTGTGTAGCACATTTTACTCGACAGAATGAATCAAGGGTGTTCCATATACAACAAGACCGTGATTGGAAATTTCAAACGTTCAATAAATGTGAGACATGTCAAAAAACTTTAAAATGTTTCAGCGAAGGTATCCAAAGCAATTCTTCTGACTTATAACTTTTATAAATCTAGAAATTGAATTATTGAATCCGGCGACACTAGACAACTTTGAATGTGGCGACACTTGGTACCAGCGCATGTTTTCTGCTAGAAACTCTGCATAAAGGCGCGCACAGTTCTCAAGAGTTCATTTTCCAATCAGAATTAACATCTTAAAAATTCTACTCCCCATCTGATCTAAGATAATCACCCAATTGAGTCTCATCAGGACCACCAAAGGAAAAGGAACACTTTCCCATTTTTTAACATAGTGAGAGTATATAGTAAAGTGAATGGAAAGAGTAAAAAGTAGAAATAATTCAAGATTCTGAGCATATTGATGAAGAAATAAATATTAAAGAACATGTTCAAAGTATTACGATTGGTGCTATCAACAACAGGCTGATAGCATATAATTCTTTATTTGGAAATCGTATTAAGCCGTTTGTTCTTTCTACGTGTCCGACTAGTTTTGGATGTGACTGTGTAGCGATACCTATATGATGAGTTACATCTGATGATATTATGACGTCACAAGCCTAACAACCATTTTCTCCTTACTTAAAACCTTTATTTTAAATTGATATGTTAGTTGTGCTATAGTCTTTTATAGAGTGAACATCTGGTATATAAGACACAAGTATAGCCCTTCCAAAATTTATTCAACTTTGGTAGGCCTTTTTAAGAAATTGGATGTTTATATTCAACTCATATTATAGAATTTACATCTAGGTTTCAACCTAGGTCTCCTAGTTCTGGAAATGTATGATTCGCCAGCGAATCATAACCAAGGTCATATGATTCGTGGGAACTAGCCCAAATGGTCAAAATTGGAAAATGGTCGACAAGACAAATGGTCGACACGCCATTAAAAAAAATTCAGGTGTCCAAAGCGTCGACAGGAAAATGATCGACAACATTTTCTCATAAGGTGTCCAAATCGTCGACACATCTTTTGAGATAAATCCATCCAGGTTAGGTTAGGTTAGGTTTGGTTAGGTTAGGTGTAGGTTTAGGTTAGGTTAGGTTAGGTTAGGTTAGGTTAGGTTAGGTTAGGTTAGGTTAGGTTAGGTTAGGTTAGGTTAGGTAAGGTTAAGTTTTGTTGTTTTAGTTAGAGAAACTCTAAATAAGAAAAAATATTTCGTATGGTGTTGAAATGGTCGACACATTTTTTTACAAATGTCGAAACTGTCGACACATTCAAACTATGTAAGGGGAAATGGTCGACAGATTTTTGTAAAAATGTCAACCATTTGACCTGTCGACCATTTGGTACTAGTTTTGGATTCGCATACGTTCTGTAAAAGAAGATACAGAGACTAAACACTTTGATATTATACTAAAGTAGGATAGGGTGAAGGCCATTACTACACCAAGGTTCTATAGAGAATGTTTCCAACACTAAATGAATAAACCGTGATGATCAATGTAACACGTTTTAACGTTTAATAACAACAACCCATTACACCAGGAATTATCTTATAAGATTCTCGCATTAGCCTTAAAGAACATGAAAATAATCGATTATTAAAATACCTATTAATAGCTGTTGACCGTGATATAAATAGAGAAGTTGTTTTTGGCAATGTCTCAGGAACCAAATTTAGATGTTTGCTGATGGTATTAAAATTTTGTAAATATACTTGATGTCAAAATTTTTTATCGATTATTGTGAAATTAGCTATTGTGTTTCATTAATACTCTAAAATGAAAATTTGTTTTTATTTCCCCTCTTTATCATAAATCATTTTTTCTACAAATAATCTATTTTAATGTAGTAAATTGAAAATATATGCTATATTTAAATGTCCTCTGGAGTTTTAATCAAAACAAAATGAGGTGAAGAAGATGATTTTTAATCAAGTTTGACTAAAATGATCCAACGGAGGAGTGGGGCAGGTAGGGTGATGGTTGCGATACCCTTTATTCTTTTACTACTTTAACGGGTAATAAAATTAAAGACTTTTTAGTAAAAATTAATATTTTACGTTTGAGGTTAGAAAAGGAAATATAAATGTTCCAGTTTGAAATGAAAATGACATATACAAATAGTTAAAGTCATAGTTTAAAAGGAAACAATAAATTTTAATATTAAACTTAACGCTTCCATGTTGAGCCTGATGTATTTCCAATGTTATGTCTGAAACATGTGTTGAAGATGTTGAAGTTTTTAAAAAAAATTGTAGAAGGAGCAGAAAGAGAATGGAAACCTAATGGAGATGCCCACTACCTTGCACTGCTCAACAATCAAGTGTTTCACACTTAGCATTTCTCCAAGCATATGAACCAGCACACTCAGCCAAAAATTCCAACTAATCAGAACCTCATATTCCCAGATATATCTTCTGTTCCCCCAAATCTAGATTTTCTCATCACACAACTTTTCATTCCTTTTCCCTCTGATCAACATTCCAATATTAACTTACCAACCAACATAAACATCCCATACACACATCCTATAAAAAGAACTAACATTAACTACCTAACTACATTCGACAAAGCCATACAACATTTCAGTAAAACCATTTTAAAAACATTCAAAAAAATACATTCCCCAAGGTTCAAGCAAACACTTAATAGATAGATACCTGATAAAACAGAGAAATTCCATCCGACAAAATAGACAGTCAAAGAATACGAAAATTAAATTTAATCATAAACCTCATAAAAACAGAAATACCAAATTCTTAATAAACTCGAACCAGAAACAAAATTGGCAAACAGTACACTCAAACATTAAACTATAAGACAACTCAACAAAAATGTATCCAACAAGTAATAAAAACCTTCAACAAACTCCAACAAAAATACACCGAACAAAAAAATCTAACTACACTTGTTCACATCATAACAAGCACCACCTCCGAAGCTATCTGTAAACACAACATAGAGTCATAGTCCTAAAAATCATGCAGTGTTATAATGTCGCACTACTTCCAAAATTTAGCCATAATCCCAGAAATCCCACAATAATTTAACAAGCCAAAACTGATTACAAAATTTAAAGATTAAATCAAGAATTTACTCGCATCGAGGTACTCATTCGCAATCAAAAACTTAAAACTCACAAGCAGAAGGTCCAGACAAAATTTCTAACATCCACCTCAAACACCTTCGAACTAAAGAGAATAGCAGTACTATATCATATATTCAATATATATATTCAATATATATTATACTATATATATTATATATATATATATATAATATATATATATATTATATATATATATATATATATATATATATTATATATAATTATTATTATATATTATATATAATATATATATATATATAATATATATAAATATAATATATATATATATATAATATATATATATTTGGTATTTTGTGGGTTTTATCTACCAATATTAAAGCTCGGCGTTTTAAAATTCAATTTTCCCTGGACTAATATATTATATATATATATATATATATATATTATATATATATATATATATATATATATATATATAT
>JABUQX010128325.1:5000-12500 GCA_015478945.1 Trachelipus rathkii
TAGACGATAAGTGTCGAGGTTCATTCAGTCACGATGGTATTTTCCATGAGTGTAATGAATGTAATCGTGAATTTTATAATTCCGATTGCTATAAAAAACACCAAGATAATAATACGTGTAAGAAAATTAAGATTTGTAAACTCTGCCTTGAACAAATAAAGGCTGATCGCTATGGTAGTTTCAAACACGACTGCACAAAAGCTTATTGTACTATATGTAAAGAAAAATATGAGCCTAAAGAAGATGAATACCATATATGTTACATGAAGAAAAAGAAAAATAAGAAGAAGGATGGTAAGAAAGATACTGATCCAGAGGTTTATACATGTTACTACGATATTGAGACATACCAGGAAGATAAAGGTTACGATGATAAAGGAAGAAGAATAATAGAATTGCTTCCTTATTTACTGGTATGCCAGATGATATGTGATGTATGTACCGATAAAGAAGGGGAACAAGTATGTTCACATTGCGGTCCAAGAACAAGAACATTTAAATTAGAGACCGAAAAAACGCCTGTAAATCAATTTATAGACTTCCTGATGGACTTTTCAAGTAAAAGATCTAAATCAAAAGTAATTGTGACAGCACATAATGGCGGAAAATTTGATCATCAGTTCGTATACGCTGCATTATTGACCCACCCCAGTTCAAAATCTATCAGCAGCAATCCTATAAAAAGAGGCAATAAAATCATATCAATGGGAACGAATGGAAATATAGTCTTCAGGGATACATTATTATTTACACCATGTGCATTGAAAAGCTTGCCTAAATGCATGGGTGTCTGTGAAAAAGACAATTCCAAGGGTTTCTTTCCCTATACATTTTTAAATGAAAGCACCTTGAATTATAAAGGACTTATTCCAGATAAGAAATTCTTCGAAGTAGAAAAAATGTCAACAGATGAAAAGCAAGCATTTGAAGAGTACTATAATAAGTTTATAGGTAAAGAATACAATATTTTTGAAGAATGTGAAAAGTATTGTGTACAAGATGTTAATATACTAAGAAAATGTTTTGAGAAGTTTAGAGGTAGCTTCATTAAAGAATTTGATATAGATTGTCTAGATAATAACACAACAATTGCATCTTTATGTTTTACACTTTATAAAAATGTGTTTATGCCTGAGGAAAAAATTACTATTCTAGGTCGGGAGAACCCTAAACCTTTCACATATGAAGCAATTCGCTGGCTTATGTATCAGGAAAAATTGAACAATATAAACATAAGGCACGCTCGCAACGGTGGAGAGAAAGGGTTCAAAATTAAGAACAAATGGCTTTACCCTGATGGGTTTGGTTATGTAAAAGGAGTGAAAACTGCATTCCTATACCATGGTTGTGCATGGCATGGACATAAAGACTGCAATAAAGGAAAAGGGATGTTGCATAGCGTATCGGCTGTGGATCGCTACAATCTCACCATGAAACAAGAAGATAGGTATAAAGAAGCCGGTTTTAATGTCATACGTGTGTGGGAATGTGAATGGAAGGTACAAAAGACCCAGATCATTCAAGATCCTAATCATCCCGATGAAAACATAAGCATTAACGACTATATTCAACGTCTTAGCAATGATGTTGTTAACAACAGACTCATAATAGACAATTCATTGTTTGGAGGCCGCACTGAACCCTTCGTACATTACTATCCTCCAACTAAAGGACAGAAGATCATGTATTTAGACTATACATCACTTTATCCTTATGTTCAGAAGCGAATGAAATACCCTTGTGGTCCCCCAGAAAAACTAATAGGTGATAAAGTACCAGACATTGAATCATTCAAGAATGGACTCAATGACAAATATTTCGGCGCAGCTTACATTAAGATTCTTCCTCCTCAAGACTTATACATCCCTGTCCTCGCTGAACGAACCAAAAATAAACTAATATTTTCACTCTGTGTAAAATGTGTTAAAGATAATAGCTCGAAATGCAATCATGATGAGAATGAACGAGCCATTGAAGGTGTATACACAACACCTGAAATTCAATTGGCAATAGAGATGGGTTACGAAATACTTAAAATATTTGAAGTTTGGACGTTTAAAGAGAAGGAGTTTTTATTTGAAGGATATGTGAACCACTTCCTAAAAATAAAGACAGAGGCATCAGGTCTACCAAATAATATTCACGAGGATGATCCTGATTTCGAGGAAAAACTTAAAGAGTTTATCCGTCTTTTCAAAGAAAAGGAAGGTGTCGAACTTGATATTAACAATATCAAGAAAAATCCTGGAATGCGATTCATTGCAAAATTGTGTCTCAATTCTCTTTGGGGAAAATTTGCTCAAAATACACCTACAAGAGAAGATGTAGTATGTACTAGTGATAAACAAGTATGGGAACTAATAAACCAAAGCGATATTGAAGTCCCTAGCGTTATTCCAATAGGCAGTAAATATGTTGTGACAGTTGTAAAAAATGCACTAGCCGAACGCACGTCAACTGCTACAAATATTCCTATTGCTTCATTTACAACTGCATATGCACGTATAAAATTATATGAGTTACTTAACAAAGTCAAACAAAGGGCATTGTACTGCGATACAGACTCTTGTATTTTTGTCGCTGGAGAAAACGATGAAGTTCCTGAAACAGGAAACTTTTTAGGTGAACTAACAGATGAAATAGCAGATTATGGTCCGGGGGCCTACGGTGATTCCTTTGTGTGTACTGGGCCAAAGTCTTATGCTGTTAGAATAAGAACCGCTGATGGAAATACAAAATATATTGTAAAGGCCAAAGGCCTTACAATCAATAAAGATACAAAAGATACTATCAATTTTGAAAAACTGTTAAAGTTGGTGTATGATCATAGTTCTGAAAATAGTACAGGCCATGATGAGTCATTGTATGATGATATCAAAAACCATGATGTTACAGTAAAAGCAATGAATGAAATACAATTGGATAATGTCAATGAAGATGAAACACGAAACGATAACCTGCCTCATAAAAAGGCAGCTCGAATAGACGAATCACAGAATCCTAATGCTAATTTACACGGGAGTAACAGAGGAGGGTTATGCTATAGTATTCCTACTACAACTTTTCAGCCCGGAAAATATGGAGGTGTTAGTATTGTATCCGGGACCAAGATGATGCAGCATACAGCTGATAAGCGGTTTTCTATCAAAAATTCTTTTCGAACAGCATCCTATGGGTTTAAGGGCACGTTAATCTCCATTTAATATATTATAAATATCCATCTATGTTTATTGTACAATGTTTAATGTTTTCTATGTACAAATATTCTGAATAATAAAATGTAAATAACAAATTTATTTTATTACCTCTATTTATTATCAACCTTTGCGATAATATAGAAATGTGTGTGTGTGTGTGTGTGTGTGTGTGTGTGTGTGTGTGTGTGTGTGTGTGTGTGTGTGTGTGTGTGTGTGTGTGTGTGTGTGTGTGTGTGTGGTAATAATAATAATATATAATAATAATAATAATAATAATAATAATAATAATAATAATAATAAAACTACTGTTTAGATAAAAACATATGTTAAGTAAGGAAAAAAGGGGAACAAAGTAATAAATCTATTTACCCTTCTCATGTGTCAAAAGTTATTGGGAACAAAGTAATAAATCTCGTTACCCTTCTCATGTGTCAAAAGATATTGGGAGAAAAGTAATAAATCTCGTTACCCTTCTCATGTGTCAAAAGATATTGGGAACAAAGTAATAAATCTCGTTACCCTTCTCATGTGTCAAAAGATATTGTGAGAAAAGTAATAAATCTCATTACCGCTTCTCAAATGTGTCAAAGATATTGGGAAGAAAAGTAATATCTCGTCTTCTCATGTGGTTCAAAAGAATATTAAGATTAATGAGTCATTTCTCGGAATTTCATTGGCTGCCCGTGATGGCTTAGCAAATACAGTTCTCTGATTGGCTATCCCTTGAGCATAACAAGATTACGTAATGTTTAGGTGTCGGGTAGAGAGCAATTTACCTACCGACGTTTTAGTTGTGGACCGGCAGGCAAAGTGATCGCACGCGTTATTGGTGTTGTGAGATCTATGTGGAATAATAATAATAATAATAATAATATAATAATAATAATAATAATATAATATAATAATAATAATAATAATAAATAGTAAAATAATAAATA
The DNA here is from genome assembly GCA_015478945.1 of Trachelipus rathkii. Lineage (NCBI taxonomy): Eukaryota > Metazoa > Arthropoda > Malacostraca > Isopoda > Trachelipodidae > Trachelipus > Trachelipus rathkii. The sequence goes on from JABUQX010128325.1 coordinate 9,136, forward strand.
ATAATAATAATAATAATAATAAATACATAATAATATTTTTGGTCGGTCGTGTATAAGTAAAGATTGAGATTGCTATGTTGAGTTCTGCTGGTAAGTTCAAATTTCTAATTTTAGTTACCTTGTTAATGATTGCTGTATGTCAGTTAGGTTAGGTTGAGTATATTTTTTGTTTAGTTTTCAAAATTATTACAATGTTAATGTAAATTAACAATGATATGTTTTAGAGAAATGTTTGAAAAAGTGTTGTATATTTCATTTAACTTGAACGTTTTGAATATTATTTACAACAACAACAACAACAACAACCACAACTTGCGAACAACAACAACATTCTAACAACTGCAACAAAATTGCAACAACAAACGCACCATTTCAACAAACACCAGCTTACAAGCAAAAGAATTTATTTTATTTATGTTATACAAATATGACATGAATCAAATTAATCAATAGATCAATAGATCATGGAAGGGTAGGAGGGTGACTGGTGGGCTGTTTGATTAACCTGATTAACTGATTTACTGATTTAAAATTATGTAAATATAAATTTTAAATACAAAATATGACTTGAAATCAAACAGATCAATAGATCAATCGATCAATAGATCATAGATCAATCGATCAATAGATCAATAGATCAATAGACAATGGAAGGGTAGGAGGGCAAGTTTGTTTAACTGAATTAAAACTGCTTTAAAAAGTATGTAAAAATGTAAATTTTTTTAAGTTATAAACTGAAAAGAATAAATTTTTTAGTAAAACAAATGTTTAAAGAACAAAACAAGAATACAATAAAGTTTTTGGTTATGTTGTACAAAAATAATGACTTGAATCAATAGATCAATAAATCAATCGATCAAACCACACACCCTCAAATAGATAATAAGATCATGGAAGGGTAGGAAGCCAGTTTTGTTAATCTGATTTAACTGATTTACTGCTTAAAGTATGTAAAAATGCAAATTTTTTTAAGTTATAAACATGAAAAGAAATAAATTTTTTAGTAAACAAATGTTAAAGAAAACAAAACAAAATAAAATAAAAGTTTTTGTTGTTATACTTGTACAAAATATGACTTGAATCAATAGATCAATAGATCAATAGATCAAAGATCAATAGATCATGGAAAGGCAGGAGGGTGGCTGGAATGGTATTTTTGATTTTACTGATTTCTCATTTACTGCTTTAAAGTATGTAAAAATGCAAAAATTTTTTAAGTTATAAACATAAAAAGAAATAAATTTTTAGTAAAAACAAAATGTTTAAAGAAAACAAAACAAAATAAATAAAAGTTTTTGTGTTATATTATACAAAATATGACTTGAATCAATAGATCAATAGATCAATAGATCAATAGATCATGGATGGGCAGGAGGGTTGTTTGATTAACTGATTTACTGATTTACTGATTTACTGATTTACTGATTTACTGCTTTAACTGGCTTTACTGATTTACCTGATTTACTGGATTTACTGCTTTCAGGTAATTGTAAAATGCAAATTTTTTACGTTATAAACATAAAAAGAATTAATTTTTTTTTTAGTAAAAACAAAATGTTTTAAACAAATAAAAGTAATTAAAAAAAAAATTTAAATTGAAAACAAAAATTAAAAACATAAAGAATGAAACTTATAAAACTTATAAAATGAAACTTATAAAATAAAAATAGCAAACAATATATTTTAGTTGACGATTATAAAAAGAAAAACGAAGATTTTTGAAAATAAGAATGTCAGTCTTCTTCTGCTGTCTCCTTTCTGCCATCCTTCCTCCTTTCCTCCTTCCTCCTTCTTCCCTTACCTCCTTCCTTCATCTTCTCTTATGCACTCGCCGTGCATTTAAACTTCCTTTTATATTTCAGTTAGGGACCCACCTCCGGCGGGTTCCAAACACCATTCTTCCTCCTTTCTCGTTCCTCCTTCTTATCTTCCTCATTTCTCCTTCTTCTCTTATGCACTCCGTGCATTTCTACTTCTTCTATACATTATGCAAATTTCAACCTTCTACGACCATTTCCAGATTTTGGAACTCAATCCCATCACACGTTGGACGTTGCGGTGCGGTGCGGTGCGGTGCGGAGCACTGCGGTGCGAGGCAGAGTGATGACGCATACGGCGCGGGGACATGCACGATTAAAAATAATAATCGCTAATTAAACATTTACTATTTATTTATTTCTATTTTAATTTTTATTTTAATTTTTTTTTAATTTTTTTTTTTTTTTTTTTTTTTTTTTTTTTTTTTTTTTTTTTTTTTTTTTTTTTTTTTTTTTTTTTTTTTTTTTTTTTTTTTTTTTTTTTTTTTTTTTTTGGTTGCCAGTTTCCAGTTTCCAGTTTCCAGTTCCTGGAAACCAATTAGTACATTTCCAGGTTCCTGTGAATCCTTCAGGATTCCGGATTTACAGCGGATTTTCCAAGTCCCGTGTCAATGATTAACTGTAACCCAGCGATGAGGTTCTGGAGGATTTGATATGTTACTTTAGATGAGTTTTCTTTCGTATTATTAGTATTTTTCAAGTCAACAGAGCACGTAGAAAGACCGGAGAGGTTATAAGAAATCATCCGAATATTAGTTTGATGTGGTATAATACATCAATATACATCGATTAAATACGATTGCAAACGCGCGCTTCTAAAGAATGTATTCTACGCTGAGCTGACCTAAAATGATTCGATGTTTAAATCGTCCTTTTCTACTGTGCGCCATTTAAACTACCTGTCTTATGAGGCCTGAAAAATAAACGGCAAAACCTCCGTTGAGGGAGGGGAGAACGCCCTTATTTGTGAAAGGCGCCCAGGTCCTCGTTGAGTTTCAGGCTCAAGCCTCTGAAGTCGGTCTTCCAAGACCTTAAATTCGTGTCCCTCACCGGACCTTAAAAACCTACCTTGACAACCGTCAAGTCTTGAAAAAACTCGGATGTTGCATAAAATAGTATGTCTTTGCCAACATTTGCCAAGCATTGCATAAAGCATACATAATGCCTTTGCAACATTTGGCGTTAGTTTACCACCCTATACTACTATGATATATAGTATATATATATTATATATATATATATATATATATATATATATATTATATATATATATATATATATATATATATATATTATATATATATATATATATATATATATATATATATATATATATATATATATATATATAAAAGGAATAAGGGGAATACTGCATAGAATAATGAATAGGGATGGTGCTTCGTAACTGATGATGAATGTGGACTAGAGGTGTGGGTGGGAAACTTTCGAAACTGCTTAAGGCATTGGCAGTAATAAAGAGGTGATAGTGAATGTGTGAGGGTTTGATGGTGCAAGGAATAATTATTTGGGCATGAGGTCATTAGTAAG
>JABUQX010128325.1:20000-22500 GCA_015478945.1 Trachelipus rathkii
CTTCTATCTGTCTTTAAAATATTTAAAAGTTTTTCTATGGGACAATGAACCTCATCCAAATTTATTACTTTAGTTTGAAGAATATTTGCTATAGGCTCCAAATATTAACTATATTTCATCATGATTTATTAAACAGATGAAAAATGTAGGACTTCCTGCTGTTGATGAAAGCTGACATGCTGCAGTTCGTGTGACTTGCGTTACATCTGGATCAGATGAGAAATTTTATAATGTTAAGTTAATTTTATTTGTCTAAAATGTTCAAAAAAATATCCTAACTGATTTATACTTGACAGACTATCGTGTTTCGCATAATAATGGTATATTTGCTACCAAATTTCTGCGTGACTTACTTTCATGGAAAAATTTTATAAATTGTTTTACAATTCCAACAGTGTTTCGACATTCTGGAAGAGCATTTAGGTCATTAATTAGTAAATTTAAACGGTAGGAACAACAATGAAAAAATTTGGCTTTAGGGTACTGATCTCTTATTAACTTTTGAGCTCCATTATTCTTTGCCAGCCATGGTGGAGCACCCATCAAACTCAAGTACAACATATTTCTCATATTTAAATTGTATATATCTCGTGTAACAGACAATATAGCTCTTGCTATATATTCAGCTTTCAGTTTTCAAGAGTAGTAAAGTCTAGAAATTCTTCACGTAGATAGAGATCCTTATCAACGAAGCGAACAGCAATCGATAGCTGTTCTGTCCCGGATATGTTTGCTGTCTCGTCTGCTGAAATGGAGAAATATTCACAATTGCTTACTTCATTCACAATTTGATTGCATATCAACTTTCCACAAATAAATATAAGTTAATTCTGAATCATATGTGATGTGTATTCGGCCTTTGCTTACCTTGATTTCAAATGTTCCACAAGAACAACATCTCCAGCTTCTACTCTGAAATTAAGCAAATCGGAAAAATTACCGGTATCTGCAGTACTACCTCGAACAGCGATATCATGGGTGCCACAAAATATTAAGGTTGAAATTATTGGTACCAATTTCTGCCTATTTTTTTGAATAAATAAGTGCTCAGAAACATGCAGTTGTTCAGTTACACTAACACGCTTATTTAATATTATTCATTTGAAATTCTTTGCTGCTACTGAGGAATCTTTATGCTATTCTGAATTTAGATGGGCTTTAGAACGTGAAGGCATGTCTTTATATTTTCTAAATGGTTTTACGATAAATGAGCCAAATATACCTCTTTTGATAGAAGGTTTTAAATAAGACACACAATCTACAAAACGATCCTTTGAATATTTTAGAATACGCTAGCCAAGAATTGTGCGGATCTAGCCATTCACAAAGAAAATGCCTCTTTTTCTCTTCAACATCTTTAAAATTGTACGTAATTAGTGGTTTGTATGATTTCGTTAATGAGTCAAATTTTAAAAGGGGAAGATCAACTATTGGAGATTTTGGGACCCCATTTTAGCCCCCACCTAATAGTGAACATACAATTCTTAATTTTCAGACAATTTTGATGAGGAAAAAAGGAAACCGCAGCTTTTTTTTTTTACCTCAAAAACGTCATTTTCGGGTGTTTTCTGTGTCTGTAGTTATTGCTTCGGCATTTTCATTTTTTCAGAACCTAATTTTTTGACATTTTTTCGTATCAACTTCTACAATTTTTTTTCGAAATGATTTCAAACTTGAAATATGTTTAGATGGGTCCATTACGCACAAAATGCACGAATTAGTTTTTCGATTTTTTGAAAATTCTGCTCAGCAATGTCGAATTTCAAAACCTACTTTTTTTTTAATTGCTGAGCACCATTTTCAAAAAAATCAAAAGGCTAATTCGTGCATTTTGTGCGTAATGGACCCATCTATGCATATTTCAAGCTTGAAATTATTTCGAAAAAAATTGTAGAAGTTGATACGAAAAAATGTCAAAAAATTAGGTTTGAAAAAATGAAAACGCCGAAAATAACTCAGACACAGAAAAACACCGAAAAGCAACGTTTTAGCAGGTTAAAAGCTGCGGTTTGCTCTTTTCCCCATCAAATTGTCCTGGAAATTAAGATTTTATGTGTCCATTTTTAGGTGGGGGCAAAAATGGGGTCCCAAAATCTCCAAATATTGGATACTCCCTATTAATCCGTTTTAAATATTGTTCCAATTATGTCCATTTCCAATATTCGCATGACATTTTCCCTCTTGGTACGTTATATCCCAAGTAAGCAACACTACTAAATTTAGTAACATTAACAGGATGGCCTCAATACCACTTGAATTATCATCGACATTACTAAACTACCGACTAAGGAGTTCGTGAGTTTGTTTCAATCACAAGTGATTGGCTGGTTATCAATCCTAGTCTTTTAATCTACACAACATCCATATTTCAGAATTCACCCTTGTCAGATAATAATAATAACTATTTTAAATTACAAGTCTCTTCTTTCGGCCTCTCAAGCACACAAGCAGTTCTTCGCTTCCCACGCTAATTGTCACTTTTCTTCCCATCAACAGTTGT
>JABUQX010128326.1:0-2500 GCA_015478945.1 Trachelipus rathkii
TTGTATCTGTAAACCACAAGTTGATTTCCTTCTTTCCATAGAAGACAAAATCTGTTTTTATCTATTTCCTCCTTTAATCTGATCATGAGGTACGCCTGTTTTATATCTGCTAACAGAATTAGTAGTCATTTGTTAGCTCGAAAAGAGAAAAAGAAGTTTTATTTGTGAGGCCATCCCAGGATTCAATTCCTTCATATGCGCCTCATTCAAGAGGGAGAAATGTTGTTAAGTGTTTGAAGCTTACAATATGAGAACGGAGCTCTGATTTTGTTGTGATCATTGTATGTCTGTTTTTTGACAACCGCACGATGATAGGTAAAATATGTAGTTATGACATTTGATTAGAATTGACTTTCTATTACTGTACAAAGGATGTTTTATCTTTAAGTTCTAGTTGTTGATAAAACAGCATTGTATTCACTAAGTAAATTTTTTGCTTTGAGTGATTGAATGACTCTATCCATTACCCTTAAAGAAATATGGTATGGTAGTTGGATGGTACTTAAGTAATTTTATCCTGATGCCAAGGAAGAGACACATGGTATTTACCATCTTTAATATGATGTATTATCAACAAATTGTTTTCCATGTCTTGATCAATTAGGAAGTTATTGTGTTTAGTCATGGTTGAAGGTTTTACCTACTTAATCGATTCTTAAACGAGAACATATTTTGCACTTCCATGTTTCAACATCTTGAATCCGTCAAAAACTATTGATTTTCATAGGATACAATAGTAAGAGATTTGTTTGATAGGGGCTTATTTAATGTGTTTATCATAGTTTCACTGAAAATGTTGGACACGCTTAGTTTGTCATTAGATTTGAAAAATTCATTTACACTGTATATTTATCGGATCCAAAACGATATGTGTTTTATTACATTTGAGAGAGTTGACTATATAATATATAAAAAAAATTTCAACATTTCCATTAAAATCAAATTTATTGTTAACCATGAAACAATTACCATTCATGCAGTTTATTAAGGTGAGTGAAGGGAAGTATATGAATCAATCAAATTTCCCACAAAACAAACATTGAATTTCAAAAAGTATGACTAGAGGTCATAACCCATTTTATTTATTTAAGTTATTAATCTGCCAAATAATTGTAAATACCCTAAACGTTTTAATTTATTATCTGTACACTTAATATTTTTTACTACCTTTTCAGAAATAAAATATCTAAAATTTTATAAAAATTTTAATCAATTACATAGGCGATGCATAATGCGTTCTTGCTTTGTACTATTTTATAGCTCAGCCTAAATTTATTTATGTATAAGATCTACTGTTGATGATCCAATGAAAGTTTATGGATATGTCGATTGTTATTGATATTTAGGCTCTGGCAAATCTTCATACATTTTCACTTTGCTCAAGTATCTACCAGAGATAATCACGACCTCATCTAACTCAGTATATCCACATAGCAAGTTTATTGGCCCTTTTATTTATTTCCTATTACTATATTTATTGTCATAGTAGGCAATAAATATATTTGATCCGATTCTCGATGATAATTTAGGGCACAAATTATTTGATGGTAGAACTCTTTTGCAGGCTTAGACCTAGACAAATATCGCTGCAATTGTGAGAATTGTTAATTGCAATAATAACAAGGGATATTTTCAATATTATTATTTTGGCACCTAGGAAGTTTAATTAGGTTTATTCAAAACACTCAATGTCACTTTTAATATATATCAAAGATTTATTCCTTTAACCCTATTAAATTCTGTCTGCATAGGTTATGTATTTACCACATCTCAACATACTATGTCCCTTCACTTGGCAAAACTTACATAGGCTAAGATTGTAATTATTTACAGAGGAAATATTATTTGATTTGGTATCACCATCAACAAAACTTATGTTATTATTATTATTGTTATCACTTTTATTCTTAATCCTAGTTTTATTTACAGTATCACTATTATGACCGGTGAAAAAATTCTGCAAGCTTCCTTCATTTTTAGAATCTGTCTTATGTTTTTCCTTTTTAGGACAACCATCATCTACCTTAAGTAATCTGTCCTTTGTCTTGGGCTTGGCCGTTACTTTTGTTTTGTCATTTTTATGCTTTTTTTTTGATTTAAGCATAAAGTTTAGATGACTTCATTATAGTTATTCAAAATGTCATGTTAATTGAAGAGATTAATTATTTATCAATATTTTATAAATAAGTTCCCTTTTAAATGCAATGGGCAAGTTTTTAAACATGATATAAACTCATTAACTTATTTCCTGCAGAATTTTGAACCAGAAAGTCATAACCATGATTTTTAAGCTCATGGATGTAAGTCCTTACATCATTGATAAACATCTTAGTATTTACAAATTCTACATCATAACCAACATCTAAATTATTATTTAATATTTTGTCAAAAACATCATTAACAACACTATCTATATCTAGAAACTCTTTTTTCAATATTTCCAACGCTATTTGATATAGTTGTTAATCTATACATACGCAGATGGCACTATCAATTTCGA
>JABUQX010128326.1:7500-17500 GCA_015478945.1 Trachelipus rathkii
TCGACCCTTCATTCTTCAACTTATTTTCAATTCTGCCCCTTCTTTTAATTCTAGAAAATTACCTCTCGTCTTAATCTTTTTCCGATTCTATTCTCAGTGATCTGGGATAGATTTTCCGGGTGGGGTCGTCTGAACCCTTTGAAATTCAATTTTTTAAAAACTCAACTTCTACAAATCTCCCTCTCTAAGACACCTTCTAACTTTCTATCTCTTTTGACGGTTCTCTCGTCTTACCTGTTGACAATATAAAACTCCTTGGCCTTAACAATAAAACAAAAAAAAAATAGTTTCGTTTGTAAACCTCACATCACAACGGTTTGCTAGGGCGGCTGCCTCAAAGAAACTGGAGTTCTGTTTAGAACGCGAGACTTTATTTCCTTCTTCACAGTATTTTACTCCAGTTATACAGGGCCTACAATCTCGCCCTTGTTATGGAGTTAGCTGCTCTCATATCTGGGGAGGTATACAGGTTTCACCCTGACTGTGTATATAGGATAGTGGAGGAATCCGAGTCAAAGTGACCAAAAGGGATATTAAACTTAGTCCTGTTCTTTACTAGTTCACTTTGATTGCGCTTCATTGCTTTTTGCGGGACGCGAGTTGCGTGCTTTATCTTCTTTCTCTATAAGGTTAATCTCGTAGTGGCAAATGTCTCGATGGGGAACTTTGGCCACTCGGTGCCACCCACCTTTAAGACCGCCCTACGTAGCACAAGAACAGGCGTGCTGTGTCGGCACATGAAGTTTTGTGTTGATATCAGCAACTCCCAGACTAGTTCGTTGCGGTGCCTCCTTCTTTCCTGCCACTCTTTTCTGTGGAGAAATTCTCTTCCATTATCTGTGTTTCCTACTCAATTTAATCTCCCGCACTTTTTAAAGCCCAGAGCGTTCTGTGACTCATCTAGGTTAAACGTAATTTGTAGTATAGTTGAAGTTTTTGTTAATTTACACCCCCTCCGTTGAATAGGGCTATATGCCCCTGTGAGCGGTGGTGATAACTGTAAAAAAAAAAAAAAAATAAAAAAAAAAAGAGGCTATAGTATTACAAAGTAAAAGTCTAGTAATGATATGAAACTTCCTTATTAGATAAAGAATAGGTAATAAGGCTCTGAAATTTTTTATATTATTATTATTTGTTAAATATTCTATAAACGGTATAAAAACCTAAGACCGAATTTTTTTTTTTGAGAATTCAAAATAAAAAAGAATGTGAACTGAACAATTTTCTTAGTAATTGTTAAAATTATGAGGAGTTTTTTCCATATGTTAAACGATTTTTTTACTGACATTCAATAATAAATGTATTTTCTCGGCGACCTGAAGCATATTGCGGCAACAAAACACTCCCAATATAATATATTATATATATATTATATAATTATAATATTATGATATATATATAATATAAATAAGATATATTATATAATATATATAATATAATAATTATATATATATATATATAAAATTTATATAATAATATAATTATATATATATATAAATTATATAATATAATAAATAAACATAATTATATATATATAATATATAAATATATATATAAATATTATATATATATTATTAATAATTAAATATATATAAATTTATTAATATATAATATAATTAATTAATATATTTATATATAATATATAATTAAATTAATAATAATTAATAAATTTATATAAATATAATTAAATTTAATATATATATTATTAATATATTATCAAGAGGGCGGTTTACTAATAACTCGTTCTGATCCTGCTATAGCACGCAGCATATCATATCATAGAACACGATCGGAGTCTTACTACACAACATTTCGTAAATATTATGAAAAAATTTCTCTTAATTTTTTGCATTATTTAATCTATAATATGGAAAGAAGTATATTACATAATACATAGAAAAGATTATGTAACAATTTAAACAAAAAATCGAAAAATCACCGCCATTGAATAATGCTATTTTTCAAAATCAATTATAAAAGGCGACGCTCGGCTTCCTCCGAAAAACTACGAGACATAGAAAATTTTAAGAAAGAAATATACACTAATACACATTTCACTCGTGATTGTTTTTTTTTTTTTTGAAAAGTTTGTTTTCTTTTGATAAGGCATTATATCTCAACAACTACAATATTATTTACAAAAAAATAAATACAACAACTAATAATTTTCTTAAATCACATTTCAAATCCAAAAAATTTGCATTATTAAATTCAAATATTTTACATATTTAGCTTAGAAAATTGTACTATATATTAGTTGATCCAAAATCTAAGCATCCTCTTTGATTTACTATTTCATGTTTCCACAGGCATATGCAGATGTATTGCCTTTTATCCCTAAATGAAAATTCTCTCATTTAGACTCTCATATTTTACAATTTTACATTGGCAATTTATATATACAATTTGTTATTCATTGTAGTCATTAAAATTGTGAATTATGATTGTCGGAGTTGCAATCACAACCAAAGAGAATTTGCTGATAAGTCGAGAGTGTTAAGTTAACTCAATATTAAGATCTTTATTGTGAACATCGCTGTCTCTCTCTTCTATTCTTAAATATATTGGTAAAAGTATGTATATATAATATCTATATATATTAATTATATATATATAGTATAATTATATATATTAATATATATATATCATTATATTATATTATCATAAGAAGTATATATATATATATATATATTATATGTATATTTCATACATATCAATATATATATATTATTAATTCTATATAATATACTATAATAGTACTATATAATTCTATCTAAACTATCACATTTAAACAAGATATCATAATTATATAAATGTATATATAAATATATATATAATAAATGAAAATAATATATTAATCAACGTACAATTGTAAATATACACAATATAATAATTAAAATAGATACAAATCGAAATATCATTTTTCAAATTGAAGAATACTTTTTTTCACTTCTTGTTGAGTGAGTTTTCGATATTATTGTATAACACTACTGCCAATTTAATAAATTTTTAATGTGTTAGAATGTGTTAAGAATCCCGAATAAATGAGCTAATAAAACAGCGAATTTATATATATATAATAATTTGAAAGATAAAAACTAATAATAATATAAAATTGGTAAATAAATTATAAAAAAAAAACGAGAAAAAAACATGAAAAAAAACAACAATTGAGTGAAAAAGACAGATTATATAATAATATATATATATATATAATTAAATATATAATAATATATTATATATATATTATTAAATAAATTATATAATTATATAATATTATAAATATATATATATAATATAATTCTATATATCAGTAATAAAAGACAATATATATTTTTATATATTGTATTTAAATAATAATATACTTTATATAGAATTCTTAATATTTGTATACATAGAAATATTAAACAATTTTATATTGTATATAATATATAAAAATATTCTATTAATTTTTAAAATTTGATATATATATTTTTGATATATATATATATATATATATATATATATATATATATATTTATTATATATTATATAATATATATATATAATATATAATATATATAATATAAAGCATACAGTAAATATAATATTGTAATATAAATATATAATATATATAATATAATATTAAAATGTATATATAATAATATATATATATATTAGTATATATATATAATATATATATTATAGATATATGTATTTATATAGATATATATAAATATATATATATATATATATATACTATTATATATATATTATATATATATATATATATATATATATTCTATATATAATATATGTATATCATTTATATTTTAAAGATGTAATATATGTTTTTTAATTTATATTATGGATTATATTTGGATACTATATATATTAATATATAATATAATAATATTGCCAGATCATTTTCTTATTGAAAAGACTGTTGCCTTATAGGCATAAGAATTAGAACTCTTTGTAGTAGATGGGACCAAAATGAGGTTGAAAAGAGGTTAGTGAGATGAAGATTTGTTTGAAAAATAAATTAAATTTCATATATATTCAAACAACTTTAAAATAGGAAATACCCGACAGTTTTATTCAGAGCTGGAGCGGTAGTCGGAGTCGGTGAGTTCTGAGTCGGCAGTTCGGATCGGGTCTGGAGTCGAGTCGGGAGTCGGATAGTCGAGTCGGAAGTCGGAGTCGGTAGTCGGAGCCTCCTGTGTTTGAATATAAAAAAAAAAAAATTACCTATTCCTATTTCTGCTTTAAATTTATATATAGTAATATAGTATATAGTATAATATTAATATAATAAATAATTATATATATTATGAATTTAATATATTAATATATATATATATAATAGTATATAAATTATTATATAAATATATATATATATATATATAAATATATATTTATATATATATATATATGTATATATATTAATTATAATAATAATATATATATATTATATATTATAATATATATTATAATATATATAAAAATACTATAGTAACGTTTCTGATTATTTATATATTGATAATATATATATATATATTAGATTATATATATATATATATACACTCAAATAAAATTATTATATATCATTTATTATATATTAAATATATGTAATTTCTTAGATATTTTAAATTTATTGAAGGATGCATATGTCTGTGTTGTAATATTTAATAATTATTATATATATAATGTATATATATATTTATACTACTATATAGATATTATATTTATTATATTTATATATATTTATACTATATATTATAATATATATATTAATATATGTATTTAATAAGGAATATATATATATAATATATAGATATATATAACCTATATTATTACTGTATATATTATATATAATATATATATAATTTTGCGATATTATATATATATTATTATAAAGTATATGTAGATATATATATATTATATATATATATATACTTTATAATATAAACATTTATATATATATATGAGTATAACTAATAAAATTATATTATAATATTTGATATATTTAATTATATTAATAATTATACATACATAATCTATAAGTTTATAGTATAATAGTTATAATTAAGTAAGTAATACATGGAATAATTTGGTATTGAGTAAGGTATATATAATAAGTATATTTATATAGAGACAGGCAAGCTCAATCTCGTATATAATGTAATCCTCTTTCTAGTCAACTGTTTTTTGAATTTTTTTATGCATTTTTGTATTTATTATATTTATATATATATATTGCTTTACTGGTCTTATTATATATTATATACTATATACCTTATTTATATAGGTATAGTGTCCTATATATATATAATTAAAAGTACATATTTAGTTTTATATTTTAAATTAACATTTCTATATATATATATATAAATAAAATATTTTAGCTAATAAAAATCCTATAAATGTATATTTGCCTATGAGATTTTTTATATATTTAATAAAATATGAATATCATTTGGCAAAGAGCAAACATAACTTTCAAAGCTACGATTATTATCTAATACTGGATAAATAATAGAGTTTTAAATATATAAGATCTTTGTATTTTATAACATAATTAATATTTGTTTTATTCATTCATCCAACTTTTCAGCAAATTATTAGAAAAGACTATGCACTAGTGATATTATACAAAAAATATTAAAATACAGAATATTAGAGGTAAGCTTTTAGTTCCTTAGAATTTCCCTTTTAATAAAAAAATATTTAATTTAAATATCTTTAATGTAGCATTTTTTTTTAGACCACAATAAATGTCTATATCGAATAAATAGAAATTTTACTCACCGAATATCATTTAGATAGAAAAAAGATTATTCCCCTGACAAAATTTAAGGTATGATATAATAGGTTAAATGTTCAGCATACTCTAAAATATTTTATACCCTAAATTTAGTATATAATAGTAATCTAGGTACTTTCCAGTAACTTCCTGTCAGGGTTATTAGAGGGTGACCACGAATGAGCTTGCATATTATAGTGAAGTAGCCAAATATATAAAAATTTATAATTGACGATCACCTTGCCAGTCATTGAAGAAGTAATTGGATTTTATGTACTATAATATAATAAAATAATATTAATAATAATAATTAATAATAATAATAATAATAATAAATTAAATATAATATATAAATTAATAATAATAATATAATGAATAATAATAAGTAATAATTATATATAATAATAATAATAATAACCCCTAATAAGCACCAGGGTTGGTCAATGCTGAAAAATATTGATAAAAATAATAATAAGAAATTGTGTAAAAATTTATTAATTATATATAGTATTATATATATATATATATATATATATATATATTATATAAATATATTATATTTATATTATATATTATATATATTATATATATTATATATAATATATATATATAGTATTTAATATATATATTATATATATATATATTATCATATATATAATTAATATATATATTTATATATATATATTATATATTATATATATATATTATATATAAATATATACTATATAATATATATTATATATTAATATATATATTATATATATATAATATATATATATATATTATATAATATATATTATATTTATATATATTATTATATATAATATTATTATATAATATTATAATTGATTAGGTATCCTATTATATATAGTATAATATATATATAGTAGCTATATATATTAGATATATATATTAATATATATATATATATATATACTATATATATATAATATATATATATATATAGTATATATATATAATCATTCGTGTTTACAGAGGCTGAGTCCGTGCCTCGGACTCCGTAACTAGGCCAATTTTAGTGGACTCGGACTTGGTCAAATTCAGCCGAGTCCAACAATTAGGAACATGTGCCTGAATTTATTTTTGTTTAACTTTTTTATCTTGACATTTTTTCCTACTTATTTCTCTGCATACTTTTTTTCTAAATAACGTGCGCAGGTTTAACAAGGGCAATGGCATATGTATTAATTTTAATGGTTAAGCAATCTAATTCAACATCTTTTTTTTTTTTTTTTTTTTTTTTTTTATTTTTTTTTTTTGCAGATAATCACCGCAGCTCACGGGCAGAGCCCTAATCAACGAGTGGGTGTACTCAATTAACGTCCGAGTAAGAGCGAAAGCCAAGCCCAAGGAGAGAATAGTTTCACATTCTCTCTCTCCCAACCACTGCGACTGGGCCCTCGCTTGTTTGGTGAGTGCTCTACCACTGAACTACCGGACGCTAAATATAAAATACATCAAAAGAATGAAACATATATACATACATATACATCCACATACATACACATACATGCATACACTAAATACATGCAGTACACAAAATACATACACATAGATAATATATATATATTATATATATATTTATATATAATATATATAATATATATTTAGTATAATATATAATTTAAAAGGCTATATATATTATATATATATTATATAGATATATAATATATATATATATATATATATATATATATATATATATAATATATATATATATATATATATATATATATAATATATATACGAACGTTATACAAATATATAAATATATTAATATATATATAATATAGTATATACTATAATAATAATATATATATATATTATATATCATATTATTATATAAATATATATATATATATATAATATATATATTATATAATATAACTATATATAATAGATATATATATATATAGTATATATATATATTATATATATAAATATATATATATATATATATATATATATATATATATATATAACTATCAGCATCAGCAAAATGTAGATTAAAAACACTGTTATCAATAACACTAATATTACCAGTAATTATAAACAATATTACCATCACTAGCACCAACACTACTATCAAATTATCAATACCATTGATATTAACATTAATTAGTAACACTATCACTATTTTCATTAACACTACTATTAGCACTAATTATTGTTATTATTACTAGATGGTAGAGTGATTCCCAATATCTAGCAGCCATACGTTGAGCAGCCCTCTTGTTAAGCCATGAAAATGAAGCTTCTCCCAAGGGTCAGGATTGTCAACATTCATTACTTCTACAGAGTTTTCATGTAATTTTACTAAAAGGTCTGTCTATTATTCTCTAGCAACCATATGTTGAGCAGATTAATTGATGTGATATGAAAAAGAAGCAGAATCGGGGAGGTGTCTCGATTTCAAAATTTACTCTTGACCAGAAATAATATACAGGTGTAGATATTTGATTTACATCATAAAAAATAACTTTTCTAAGAAAATACAAAAATGTAAAGATTCAGAAAAGGTTCAAGCAAGAATAGTTAATACAAATTTTATGTAATATTTCTCCGATAGTTAAAAAGTAGGTAAACAAACAAAAATATGCTCCAGAATGCCTTATTGAACAATTATGTTATGAATTTGAGTAGTTTTTCCGAATAAGATGAACCAGTACAAATAAAATGACTATAAAGTCTTGTACTAGTTAATCCAAGTTGTTCTCGTCTCTTCATGTTCATACATACTATGTCAATCTTGAATAGGATCTGAGACTAAATAGATGACGAAAAACTTTTATGCTGATTCGAAGGGTCTTCTAAAACGTTGCAATTCTTTTCTATTAAAATATTATATTGTGTGCTTGAATACTTTAAAGTAGCAGGTATAGCAGAAGAATTCTTTTAGGCCTTCTAATACTTCATGTGGTGTTGTTTGCACATGTCCTTGAATTGAAAATGAAATATATGACTGACATTCAGTTCAGTAATTAATACGCTAATTTTATAAGTAAAAATATGTTGATAAACCTTTTTTTATCTTCATTAATAAAGATAGAGAAATTGTAAAAATAGCCACAGTGGTGTTACTCTGTAAATGTAAAAAAGAGCTGCATACTGCATGTTTGCCCTAACTACAATACTACAAAACGACAGTTTCATTTGAGATGAAAATTTATTATAGTTCATGTACAACTCATGAATTAATATTTATTTTTAAACATTTATGATTCTGTCATTACAGTTAAGAGTTTGAAAGAAAAGGATTTCCTCTTAAAATTACCGTTGATGTTTAATACGAGCTTCATTGTTTTTTAGATGTGCCTTTTAAACTGTAATCAAAATAAACATGCCGTAATTAAAAGTTAGGGGTACAAATTACTATTTCAGATGAAGCTAAGCCCTCCAAATTTTTTCAAACTACCTAAACAAAATACGACATTGAACGTGTGAAAAAATCATAATTATAATATTTAGTAAAAAAATAGTAGATCATATTTTAACAATCTTACAAGTGCAGAATTTGTTAATACCAATATACTTTAATTTGTTGTTAATGACATTATAAATTTATTCTTCTAAGAAGATCTTTCTTCAACAACGGATACCTCCATTCTAATTCTAATTCTAATTTCCTGGGTTTGTTAGTGATCAAAGATTGTGTATTGATCTTTGAGAGGGTCAAAATTAAATCTATTTTTGATAATTTAATAATTTTATGAAGATGCAAAAGAATTCTTCCTAAGGGTACCAGGAGTAAATGTTTTACCTTTACTATATTTAGCACAATTAAAGTTAGGCTTAGCTTGGTTAGCTAATATTAGGTTAGTAGTATTCACTAACAGGTTATTTACTATATAGCTAAAGCTTTCTAAATTGCAAGCAAAATTCTGAAGATATGGAACAGACACCAAAAATGGGCAATCAACTGCATGGAGCAAGAAAATATTGTATAAATAGAGACTATTCTGTGGGGGTTTGGCTATTTAGTTATTTTTTTTATGTCTCATAATTGTTTCTCTTTTTTTTAGGGTTTGCAAGAGGGATTGAAGAAGATGAGAAGATGATAAGCTTAAAAGAAGATAAATGAAGAAATCTAATATTAATTAATTCCAACAAGTATACTAAACGCTTTACATTACATCAAATAACGATGTTTTAGATGTAAAATCTAAATTCACATTTCGCTTTGATATAAAATTT
>JABUQX010128326.1:22500-27426 GCA_015478945.1 Trachelipus rathkii
AAAAAATGCCGTTGGTCTGTTAGTTATTTCGGGAATTTGAAAATTCTTGGGAATCTTCTGCATGTTATCCAATATACCATTTTAAAAAGAGAGAATTTTCAATTGCAAGGATAAAATCATTTCGAAACATTCGAAGTACTATAATTCTGATCCGATAAGCCATCTATAATTACTGATCCGAATAAGAAATGTCAGTAAGATTGTTGTGAAGAAGAGAAGAAAGACTTTACCAGAATGCAGGACGAGGGTCCAGACAATCATGCAATCCACCAAGAAGTGTTGTGAACCGAAGAAGAAGAAAGACTCTTAAGAAGAGGATGAATCTCGTTACTAGGTTGGAGGACAAGGACCAATCTCGTTACTAGGTTGGAGGACAAGGACCAATCTCGTTACTAGGTTGCGGGACAAGAACCAATCTCGTTACTAGGTTGGGTGACAAGAACAATCTCGTTACTAGGTTGGAGGACAAGGACCAATCTCGTTGCTAGGTTGGAGGACAAGGAACAATCTCGTTACTAGGTTGTGGGACAAGAAACAATTTCGCTACTAGGTTGCGGGACAAGGACCAATCTTACCATATATCAGACCAACTACTGTATATATATATATATATATATATATATATATATATATATATATATATATATATATATATATATATATATATATATATATAAAAATATAAAAATATAAAAATATATAGATATAAACGAAACTTTACTTAAGAAATATTGTATATGCCAAGGGTATTCAACCTACAGTATATATATATATATATATATATATATATATATATATATATATATATATATATATAATATATATACCGACTACTATATATAACTTATATATATATATATATAATATTAAAAGTTCAAACCTCACAGGTAGGGAAACTACTCCAGGTAAATTCCCCCTAGGGTCCGGTCCGGACGAGGTATCAAACCCGGGACCTGTGCCATGCGACTCTCTCACTATACCGATTGTGCCATAGCATATTAAGGTTGAAAACGTCACTTTATATTTGAAGTTTCTTAAAAGAAATTTGTATCTTAATAACGGACCTCCCCCCTCGCATTGTTCACCCTTTAGTCTGTTGAGTTTGTCATCATATTAGAGCAAAGGAACGACTCTAAATACTGCTGAGATGGCACATTAGATGGCACTGAACAAGTTGTTGACTTTATTTAGGATATTTTTCTTTAATTTCTTTTCCACAATTCGAGAGAACTCTCGTTCATTAGGAAATGTTCTTTTTTTGTCCCTAGAATACAAATCAACCATTTTGTGTGATTTAATTTTGGACTAATTTTCTATTTTTTTCATTGTGGGTGCTTAATGACAAGAAAAAATTGACAGCATCAGTTACAATTGATTATTTTTCTTAACTCTTGTGGTATTAAAGTTTCAACAGCAATTGCAATAACGATACTATCGTTGCCTGGTATCAAGTTAAGATTATTTTCATGATATCTTTAATACAAGAACAAATTTAACATATATAAATATATATACATATATATATATATATGCTATATATATATATATATATATATATATATATATATATATAACTATAGTACATATATATCTATATATATATATATATATATATATATATATATATAAATATATATATATATATATATATATATATATATATATATATATATATATATATATATATATATATATATATATATATATAGTGATGGAACGATTAATCAGCAAAATAATTTCCGGTCGATTCATATATATATACATATATATATATATATATATATATATATATATATATATTTAAAAAAAAAAAAAAAATATATATATATATATATATATATATATATATATATATATATATATATATATATTTATATATATATTTATATATATATATATATATATATATATAATTTTTATGTAATTTTGTTTCCCCAAAATAATTTTTACTTTTCCTTTCTATTCGAACTTTCCGAATTTTTGTTCTCTTTTCATGAGTTGCTTTCGTGACTTGAGAAGATTTGAAATGGACATGTTAGCTCTATCATTTACACACATATACATGCCTACATACATACATACATGCATGTTTATATATGTATATATGTAAATAAGAATAATAATAATGCATATATATATATATATATATATATATATATATTTTTCTATATATATAATATATATATAAATATATATATACATATATCATATATATATATATATATATGTATATATATATATATATATATATATATGTGTCCAACTAATAACTCTCTTTATATATAATAACTCTATATATATACTTCTTTCTTTCATATGCTATCTTCTTCAATATATGTATATTCGATTGATCCAACACACTGACTCCATGGCAACCGCTGATAGCTCGATTTCTGTACGTATGTAATATGTATATGTATATATAATAATAATAATAACTAATATATATATATATATATATATATATATATATATATATATATATATATATATATATTATACCTTCGTCCTCCAAAGTACACAAATTCATACTAATTATATTTCATACTGTAATTGTAGAAAAGCAATTATCATGACGCTAAAAATTCTTTTCTCCGTAGAAAATGCAATAATCTTTTCGGTTTCTCCTCTTCACCTTGGTTTTAATATTTTTTTAAAACATAACTATAACTTTGCTTCTTCTTCTTTCTCATCTCTACTTTCTTCTGACTGAACCACTTCTAAAGCTAATCTATCCCTAACCTTGGTACTAAGAAGGCATATGAACCTGACGGTTTTCCTCCTGCGGTTTGCAAGACTTGTGTCAAAGAGTTTGACCCCTGCCTGGTAAACTGATAGCGTTTTGTCTATCATCTTCATTCTTTCTTTCCTGCTTTAAACGAACAACTAATAACTTGTACTGAAAAAGGGACAACTCACAACCCTCTAACTTTGAAGATGATTTGGAAACATTTCAAATCATTAAATCTTATCTAAGATCGTCAATATAACATTCGCTAAAGGAATGAACACTCGTCTTGCGTTCTTCCAGCCTCTCTCTCTAACTCTGCGGCATTTCGGTGAATATTTTATTGTTGCTAAAAATATCAAAGTATTTGATAAAATATTTCCCAAAACTAGGATTTCTAAATTTCCCGCTTACGGAACCTATTCATTTCTTTGTGACCATCTCTCAGATTTTCTTTTAATTCACTCTATACCTGTTGCTATTCACCACCATCTTTGGTCCTTTAATACAATTCATATTGTGAGAATCAGGGTTCTGTCCTATCCATAACTCTCTTTCTCTATCTATTTGCCAATCCGTCTCCTATCCACACACATGCTGACGACTCCTCACTTCGATACTCATTTCAGTTTGAAAGGTGTTTTACTCAATAGCAAATGGTTTTTGGAATGAAGATACTCTTAGAGCATCTGCCCCTTGATCTCCTTCTTATCCTTAATTGGGGCATTCAAAGCATGGTTGTTTTCAATGTTTCAAAAACTTAGTTCCTCACTTACTTACTGGACATAACCCTCTACACACACACAAAAAAAAAAACCTTCTCCTAAAATGCACAATTCAAACTTCCTGTTCTTAATGTTCTTTACATTTTCCTTTCTTGAAAGTTTAACATTGTTTCTCTCGCTAAGCAAGCTCTAAAGAGAGTGGGGTGTTCTTCTTCATCTTCTTCATGCTTCTTCTAATTTTTATATGTACTCTACTGGTAAAATCTGGAACACAACTACTACTACTTCGATTTTCCATATTTTTCTCAACTTCCACACTTTCAAACGCCATATATCAGGTAATGTCGATTGTTAATCTCTGAATAAGCTATTAGTTTTACCCTAATCCTTGTGGAAAAGTTATGCTGACCTCTGACCTTAATAAAGGTTATATTTATATATATATATATATATATATATATATATATATATATATATATATATATATATATATATATATATATATATATATATATATATATATATATATGGTAAGAACAATTAAACTCCCTTTATTGGATTTGTCCTAATTTATTTCTTACCATATATCTTAAAAATCTATATATATATATATATATATAGTATATATATATATATATATATATATATATATATATATATATATATATATATTATAAATATATATTTAAATATATGTATATATATATATATATATATATATATATATATATATGTAGTATGTATATAATATAATAATAATATGTAATAATAGTATATAATATATATCTTAAATATTTATATATTTTATTTTTTTACAGGTAAAAACAAAACTACTGGTAAATATTGAAATTTTTGGAAAATTAATATAATAAGAATGATGAGAATAGATAGATAAGAAAGATAATAAGAAAAAGAAACGAAAGCATTTATCTATGTGCTACCACAAATATGCTATTTCTTTATATATACTTTTGTAACCAATATATATATATTAAATTAATAATAATATAATAAAAATAATATATATATATAATAATAATAATAATTAGAATAATAATAATAATATATATATATAATAATAATAATATGTATATATGCACCTAATAAAAATAATATGATTTATAATATGTAATATATATAATATAACATATATATGTAATAATATATATATATATATATATATATGCTTAACCAATAATAATATATAATAATATAATATATATATATAATAACAACAACATAACCAACAACAATAACCACCATATATATTATAAATATATATATATGAAATATATAACAATATATATACTAATATATATGTAACGCCTTAACAACAATATATATATCTTGCCATAATAACATATATATATATATATATATATATATATAAGAGTGTACAATTCATCAGTTCTCGAATGACAGCAAGTTTGTGCTTTACATACCAATTATTTAAAATTCAAAGGTTCCCAGTGT
>JABUQX010128327.1:0-26158 GCA_015478945.1 Trachelipus rathkii
GATATCGAAAGTGCAAATGAAGATTTAAAAATACCTTGAGAGTTTTCTCTCTTAATGGCAAATAATTACTATCAATTTATTTATCATTTAGTATTTATTAATAAAAGGTACGTTAATATCAATTAAAGATACTGTATTAATAGATAATTTAATTTTGCACATTATTACTTAATTAATTAAATGTTTACTATTAATATATATAAGTTAGTCAATTTTGTTTTGATGTGTAAAATTATCATGTAAAAGTAATCATTACAGCTCAATAATTATTTAATATCACTAATTTTTAATATATTAATATGTATTTATATTTATTCATATAATAATTATTATAGTTAATCTACACTATTTTATAATTATTAATTATATTATATATATAATAAATTTTTATATTATTATATATATTATATTATCTATAATATATATATTTAACTTTAATTATTTTATTATATCTATATATAATTAATTTCTATTAATCTTTATTAGCTAATTAATATTATTATATATTTAATATATTATATATATACTATATTTATATTACTATAAACTACTATTCTTACTATTATATATATATAATTATTATATATATAATATTATAATATTAATATATATATATATCTATATATCTATTTTATAGTATATATATATTATAATATTATATATTATATTTATATATTATTCTAATATTATATATATATTATATATATTATTACTGATATTATTATACTATATATTATTTTATTGGTATTATAATATAGTATTATATACTTAATTATATATATATATTCTTATATATTATATATATTATATCATATATTATATATATTATATAATACGATATTATACGTATTACTATATATATTATGTATACTTATTATAATTATATATATAGTATACTATATTCTTACATTATTATTATTTATATGTCTTATTTAGTCTCGCCTTAAATTTCCATTTTTCTATCGAGTAAATTATTCTAGAGGTATACTCTTAAAAGAAAATAAATTTGCACGACGTCCCATTCTTATACATAATGTTGATTATAATGGATTAGGTTCATCAATTCTTTACAGTCTTTAGATTCGTAATAATTTCTTTTTTTGGTTTCTCTTCTCTCGGGATAAAAACTCGCTTAAGGAACAAAATAAATTTATTTGCACACCTCCCGAAAATAAGTAGAGGAGTAACGTTATTTATGTGCCCCGAGTGATACCGTAGGAAAGTGGTACCTTAATTATTTTTTTATCGCTAATTTTGGTAAAGTGTACGCAATAAAATCGCTCGAAAGCATATACGGAATATAAGCGTCCGTTAGCGTTTTGTTTTTTTAATTAACTCTTGTTTCTCTTATTTTCAAAAAGTAATTTTCCATAGAAAACTGGAATTTAGGGAGACTAAAGTTAAAATAATATATAGTTAGATTAAAGAAGTACTTGCCCTCTGAAATAAAACTTGCGAATAAGGGAACGAAAAATTTTTTAATTTGCGAACATCTCTTCCAGTAGATAGTAAATTTAGTGTTAACTGTTTATTTGTGTCTAACCCGATTGAAGCGTAAGTGGGGACCTTTAAGATGTCTTTACGTCGATATTTATATTAGTTGATTGATATTCCAGGTGTTATTCACATATTTATGTAATTGTTTATTTTTTCTATGTTCTTAATTTTTTCCTAAATTTCATCAATAACTTCATACGTGAACTTTTTTCGTTTTTTTCCTTCAAAATATCGATTAGTGACGTTTTCGTAATTGCTCTTTATGAGCAGTGGTTCTTTCAACTTTTTTAGATTCGCTGGCATCCTGACTTAATTCAGTTTTTTTGTCCGAAGTTCCCATTTTTAGATTCTTAAGAGAAAGTGAAAGTCTTACCAATTTTATAAAGTAAGGTCTATACATTAATTCTATAAGTTGCCCAATAATTTTTGCATGATCAGAGATGGCCTAATAGCTATTCGCAGGATTATTTTTGGTCTCAGGGGGCGTGAATATATATCAGATTTATTATCATATAGATTAGACAAACTAAATTTTTTTAATCAAGTTGGAAAATTCAAAATCGATTCAAAATTTTTAATTGAAAATGAAATCACTTATTATGAAAATGTTCTCAATTGTTTCAACTTGCGGTCACCTCCTTGGGTGGAAGTCTGTGCGCATCCAATGTGAACGCTGTCATCATCGTTTTGAAGAACCACTGGGCCTTTAGACGATCTCGGAGGGGAATCAATCGAGGCCTGAGTTTTCCGTCCTAATTCTTCGTCACTATAATTTAATGACTTGTTGTTCTCTCAATTACCATAAAAGTACCGTCGACGATCAAACGGCTATATATTTTTCATGGGATATATCGTTAGCGTATTTAAAGTTATTATTGATAGTGAAAGTTTATTTCTGTACTGTGATTTGTTTTTTACAGTCTAAGGTTATATAGTTTAAAATTTGATAATAAAAAAATTCAAATTTTTCCGAGGTCGCACCTTTTTTGGAGAGTGGGATGGTGTTTTGGATTTAGACCTTTGATGTTATAAATTGGTTGTCCGATGATATACGTTTACTATTGGAAGCTATTTATGTACAGTCTTAAAGACTTTTTCTAAGCGTATTAATAAATTGGATTTGTAAACGCATAGCAAGTCATTTATTTTTGGGCTTTTACGAAACGTCCCTATAGGACGAGGACGTTTCCGAGGTAATGGGCGTCGTGCAATATTTTCTTTTTTTTGTTTTAATTTAGTTACCTCTAAATAATTATTTATCGTAGAAATGGAATTTAAGGGAGACTATTACTATTAAATAATAATTATAAATAAATATAGTAAAGTCTTTGAAGATCAATTGAATGAATTTAAGAAAAATTAACAACGAAGAAATAATAATAAATATCATATATGTGAATAACTGATTATTATCAATTCTTTACAGACTTAGATTCCGTATATTATTGTTTTTTTTTTGGTTTCTCTCGGGAAAAAATTACTCTGCTTATATGGTAACAATGAAAAATTATTTGTGAGCATCTCATCGTCGCCCGAAAAGTAGAGAGTAAGGTTATTTAGGCCTCGAGTGATATCTCGTATTGGTAGGCTTACCTTTTATAATATTTCTTTACATTGGAGACCATCATGTTGTAGGTATAATGGAATGAAAGCTATAGGAAATATGTGGGTCCGGCGTTTTTGTTTTTTTATATTGTTATTTTTGTTTAGTTTACTCTCTAAAGAAGATTATTTTTTCATTTAGTAAACTGAATAAGGGAGACTAAATTAAGAGAAGATATAATAGTATAGGATAAAGGTCACTTGCCCTCGTGGAAAAAAAACTCCGCTTTAAGGAACGAAAAATTTTATTTCACCATCTTCTTCCCGAGAAGTAAAATGTTACGTTATTATTGTGCCGCATCGAAGCGTAAGTGGGGACCTTTTAAGATTTTTCTACGTCGGATATTTATAGTTAGGAATATGATATTCAGGTATTATGCACATATCATTAATTGTTTTTTTTTCTAATGTTCTTATTTTTCCTTAATTTTTTCACGTTACTTTATCCGTGAACTTTCGTTTTTTTCCTCAAATACGATAGTGACGTTTCGTAAATACCTAGACGATCCTCGGAGGGGATCAACGAGTGCCTGGTTTCCTCACGGCCGTCATCTATTGTATATAAATGAGTTTCTCGTTACCAATACAAATTACGACCTCGAACGATCAAACGGCAATTTTTTCAGGGATGAACTATCGTATATACGCGTATAATTAATTATTATTTTGTGGACGTTTTATTTTGTACCGTTTATAAGTCGAAGGTTATAAGTATTTAAAATTTGAAAAAAATAATTTACAATTTTTCACAATTCAACTTTTTGGAGAGCGATTTTGAATTAGAGCCTTTGTGTAGTTTAAACGGTTCGATGAAAACTCACTAGGTTGAACTATTTTTACGTTCTTTAAACGACTTATATAAGCGTAAATAAAATGGGCATTCTTAAAACCGCGGTAGAGTCATTTTATTTTTGGGCTTTACGATAACGTCACTATATGTACGACGGACGTTTCCGATGGATATTTATTTTTTTTCTTCGGTTTGTTACTTTTTTTCTTAAATTCTTATTAGGTAGTCCAAAGCTTTGACTGACATTTATTTATATTTATTTTTTTTTTATAGTTTATTAGTCTCTCAGCTTTAGATTCATATTTTATTTCTGACGATAATATTAATTTTTTTTAAAGAGTAACTAAATTAAAAAAAAAATTAAATTTATTTGCACGACGTGCCCATTTTACCTGTTTCTCGGAAACGTATTCTCTGTTCCGATATGTTGACGTTTTCGTAAATTAGAGGCTACAAATATTATGACTCTTACGCGTTTAGAATTCCTAATTTTTTTACGCATTAGACAGTCTTAAACGTTACATAATATGTTCATACGTGACGGTTTCATCGAACCTGTCTTTAGTTAAACCAATAGGTTAAATCAATATTTCGCTCTTCCATAATTTAATTTATACTCGCCAAAAAGATTAATTTCTTCATGAAATTTTATATCTTCCCAAAAAAATGCTATATTCCGTAACTTAGTAATGAATATCGTACTTATATTTCAATTATATAAATTCTAATTACGCTTAACGATAGTTCTTCCCTAAAATATTGCACGTTGATTTCGTATCCGATGTTCGTTTTTCTATAAATGGTAAATTCGAGAAACGTCATCTATTTATAGGACGAAGTAATGGAATAACTCCTCGGCCTCGATATGTATCTCGCTGTTCCGAGGATTTCGTCTAAGGTTATATATATATAGTAAACTACGTACAATATCTATGATCATTTCTTTGCATAAATCGACAAAGGGGCGCATTCCACCCACTGAAAAGTGAAACAAATTTTTTTCAGGAAAAATTTCGATTACTTTTCTGGTAAGATTACGATGCCCAAGCCATGTATGTAGTAATTCTTCGACTGAATACATTAGGGCGTTCCAAAAATTTTAAGAACATTATTAGAAATAAATAAACAATTATAATATGTTGAATACCTGAATATACAATATTCCTAATATAATATATAATTAACGTGTAAAGAAATCTTAAAGGTCCTCACTTACGCTTCGATCGCGGGCATAAGAATGAACGTACATTTTACTTCTCAGGGATAACTGTTGCAAAATAAAATTGTTTTTCGTTACTTAAGCGATTTTTTTTCGGGCCAGTGTAAATTATCTCTCCCATTATTATTTGTATAATTTAGTCTCCTTTAAATAAGTTTTCTTGAAAATTAAATTTTAGTATGGTCTTCATATTTATTATAAAGAAGACAACGCACCGTTACAGGCCACATTTTTGCTCCGTATAGTGGCTTTGATGCGATGATTGTTTTTGCTACAGCTTTACAAATAGCGTTAAATGAAATATCTAAAGGTACCGCTCCTACGGTTCACTCGGGGCACTAAATAACGTTTCTCTCTACTTTTCGGGAGATTGGTGCTAAATATTTTTGTGCTCTCTAAGCGCGTTTTTTTCCCGAAAGAAAAAGAAAAAAAAAGAGTAATTTAACCGGAATGCTAAGTCTGTAAAGAATTTGAATAATAATCAGTTATCACATTAATTGGGATAATTTATTTTTTTTCTTGCGTGTCAATTTTTTCTTAAATTCTTATTAATTTACATCCTCATACTTTTGTTTAATTAAGTTATTTATTTTTTATTGGCGATCGGGTTTGCTACTGACTAATACGCGGTGCAAAGAATTCAATAAATATTTAGGAGCGACTGAAATTTAAAAATAAAAAGAAAAATTATTTGCATTATAATGCCATTTATCTCGGAAACGTCCTCGTCATAGAGTGACTTCGTAAAATCCCAAAATAAATGACTCTACGCGTTTCGAATCCAATTTTTCACCCTTAGAAGTCTTTAAGCGTTATAATAGTTCCAATAGTGACGTTGTGTGCATCGGGAACCGTTTATAACTCAAAAGAGTCTTAAATCAAATCGGCTCTCCAAATAAGTCGACTCGGAAAAATCTCACACACTCTCTCTCTCGCTCTCAAGAATTTTAACTTATTACCTTTTGAATTAGTAAGACGGTTTCTCTGGACGGCGTTGGTGCAGTATGTTAGGAGATAGCCGCTTAAATGTACTTCGTCAGCGTGAGATAAAAGGTGGGATTCTCGTCGCGTAGAAGTAGCCTCGCGTTTATTTTTGGGCTTTTACGGAAACGTTCACTATATGAACGAGGAACGTTTTCCGAAGGTAAATGGCGTCGTGCAAAGTAATTTTTTTATTTTTTATTTAATTTAGTTCCTCTTAAATAATTATTTATCGTAGATAACATCAATATTTGGGGGAGATATATACCTATACATAAAAGATAAATAAATTCAATAGAGTAAAAGTTTCATGAAATAACTACAGTACGACCTTTCAGATATTCACAAAGAAAAACAAAATATCCGGAGGAGTATCAAGGAGCCGCACCACAATCTTTTACTTCAGAAATTCCGGTAATTTTTTTTTTTTGCGTTTCATAGCTTTTAAAAAAAAACTCGCTTGAGGAACAAAAAAATATTTGCATCCATCTCCCGAAAGTAGATGAGTACGTTTACTTTAGATGAACTCGAGTGAACCGTAGTGAGGGGTTACCTTTAAATATTTTTTTTAGCGGTTCACGAAAGTTTACAGGGATGAAGTTATTAATGAAATATTAGGAAAAATTTAGAACCTAGAAAAAAAATAAACAAAATCTAATGATGATGTTGAATTACCTCAATTACTAAATTTGCAGCAACATCAGAAAGAACCAAAGACAGTGTATTGATATTTTCCATAGCTCTGAATATCAATTCTAATATATAATATCGACATAAAGATAATTCTTAATGGTCCCTTACGCTTCGATCGGGGCAACAAAATAACGTAACATTTTACTTTTCGGGAGGTGTTGCAGGAAAAATAAAATTTTTACACAGTTACTAAGGAAAAGCACGTTAAAGCGATTTAATACTCTTCGAAAGGTTGACAAGTGTAAATTTATCTATACTATATTATTTTTAAATTTAGTCTCCCTTAAATCAGTTTGATGTAAATAAATATATTTAGAGGTAACTAAAACCAGAAAGAAATTAGTAATAAATGTTGTATTAAGAAACCTAGAAATTATTACCATATGTAACTAATTTATGTTAGTCCCATCTTTGAATACAAAAATTAACTTTACAATTAGAGTTAAAAAATATTAAAGGATACCAAAGCTCCTGATGAGAAGAATGCAACTCGTGCCTGGCACTATAATAACGTGACTCTATTAATTTGTTTTTCGGGAGATGGAGTAAAAATTATAATTATTTTTTTGTATCAGAAATTGTTGAGAGAGAGAGAGATGAAAACCAAAAAAATAAATAAATTACGGGAATCTAAGTCGTCTGTAAAGAGATTTTTAATAACAACATTAAGAAACTTATATTGCGATATTTATAATGTAGGCTTTGCAATGGATCCCTTTATTAATTATAATTTCTTTAAATTACTTAATTAATTTTTTAATAATCTACATTATAATATCTTTATTTATTAATTTTTTTATGGTCATTAGTCATCCCTTAAAATTTATTTTTATTTATCTCAATAATTAATATAATTTTAAAAGGATAACAAGTACTTAAAAAGAATGTAATTAAGAATATTGCAACTACGACACCCATTTACCTCGGAAACGTCCTCGGCCCTTATTAGTGAAACTTATTAGTATAAAAAGCACCAAATAAAAATGACTCTAACGCGTTTAAGAAATATCACCTCTATTATTCGCTTTAGAAGCTCACATTTAACACGTTAACCATAGTTCCAAAATACGTGGAAAACGTTTACAGATACGGAAACCGATATTATAACTACAAAAGGTCTTAAATCAAATTACGCTCTCACCAAAAAGTCGAAACCATCGGAAAAAATTAGAAATTTTATCTTATTTTTGCTTTATAATTATAACTCTATATTTGAAATTAATAAAAACGGTTACGATGATAATGATCACTAATAAAATATTATTAACGTCCTAAAGAACTTATAAGCGTAAGAAAAAAATCATGGCGATTTCTCTAGAACTCACGTAGAAGTCCATATTATGTTTGGGCTTATTAACTGAAACGTCAACTATATGACGAGACGTTATTTTCGAGGTAAATGGGCGTCGTGCAATATTTTACATTTACAAATGTAATTTAGATCATAGAGCACATATAAATGTAATTATATCGATAAGAAAAAATACAATTTAGGAGTGGAGAGTAAAAAAAAACTATAAAAAATTATCATAAAATAAAATATAGTATAAATTCATATATAATTTAAGAATAAAAGAAAAATTAAAAACAAAGAAAAAAAATATAACAAATATATATAATCTTTTTTTATTTTTATCAATTCTCTTAATAACTAAGACTTCCGTTACATTTTTAGTATTAGTGTTTGTATTTTTAGGTTTTACTTTTTTTTGTATTTGTTATTTATGCAGATTTAACTGTAATATTTATTTTATTTTTCGCCCCCCATCTCGGAAAAGAAAAACGCTTAGAACAAAAACAATTAATTTTGTCACCATGCTCACCGAAAAGATAGAGAAGTAAACGTTATTTAGTGAACCGAGTGAACAGTAGTGAGTGGATTTAATATTTTATAATTTAACTAATTAAAAGAAAAGTTAGTTAAATTATCATGGAGATTAAATTAGGAAAAAAATTAAAGAACCTAAGAAAAAATTAAAACAATTAATGAATATGTGATACCTGAATAACGAAAAATTAAGAACATAGAGAAAATAAACAATTAATGACTATGTGAATACCATGACATATCAATTCTTAATACAAATATCGACGTAAAGAAATCTTAAAACAGATCCCGCCACTTAACCGCTTCCGATCGGGCACAAAAATCAACGTAACATTTAAACTTTCATCGGGAGGTGTTGCCAAAAGTAGTTTTTCACGTTAATTAAGAGAGTTTTTATTTTTACGAAGGCAAGATGCAAAACAACGACACAAAGACGCACATTTCACCTAGTAGAGCTTATATAGAGCGATATTTTGCTACAAACTTTAACAAATATAGCAGTAATTAAAAATATTGAAAAGGCTTTAACGAGTATAGCAGAAAAGTGTGAAAAATAATAAAACATAAGAATAAAAACGTTACTACTAATACTATATTATCGGAGAGATGGTGCAAAATAACTTTTTTATAGTTCCCTTAAAGCGAGTATTCACTTATATCACCCGAGAGATAACCAAAAGAAAAAAAATAATTAACGATAATCTAGTCTGAATAAACGATGCCAGGTGAGACTCAACTATCGCTCGCTGACGCTTCGCTAGTTCACTCAGTAGGGTTTAAATTACCGCTAGAAAAGTTGCACCCAAATAACGATGAATTAATGAAACTGGAGAATTATTAATTTTAGAGACCAGAGAACAGAAAGCGGATTGAGATGAAGAGATTAATAAAAAATTATTTAAAAAATTAAATAGTACGAAAGAAAGAAATAAAATATACATTAATATTCAGTTTAGTGCTTATTAATAAAATTCTTTAATTTTTAGACGGGAGGTAAGGTAAAATTATTTTTAATTTTTGGTATATCTCTCGGGAAAAAAAACTCTCTCTCTTAAGGAACAAAAAAATTTATTTTTGGCACACATCTCCCGAAAAGTAAGAGACGATAAAACAGTTAATTAATTTTTATTAACCATTTAAACACAAACCATGTTAATATTTATTTTACGTATAATATTTAAGTATTAAGCAAAAAATAAGCCTCAAAGACGTATAGGATATGTGCGTCGTGCTGTTTTGTTTTTTGTAATAATATAATTGTTTAGTTACGTTCCCATCTATGCGTTGGTATAGAAAAAGTAAAGTTACCTCCGAACATAAGTTAAAAATAAAAATGAATAGTAGTAAAGGAAAAAGTAAAGTTATCCTCGAAAAAAAGGTGGATTGAAAGGACGAAAAATTTATTTATGCAACACTCTCCCGAGAAGTAAATGTTTACGATTATTTTGTACACCTCACAGATCGAAAGCTCAAAGTAGGGAGACTTTAGATTCTATTAACGTCGATATATTATACTAAGAATATTGATATTCGAGTATATGTCACATAATCATATATTCGTATTAAATTTTTTATGTTCTTATTATTTCCTAAATTTAATGTCCATTCGGTAGCAATTTCTTTTGCCTTTGCATTATTTTACACCTCATCATATATTTTTTTCAAATTAAGTTAACGTTAAAAGTAAAAATTACCAATTAGGATGTATTTTTCTTGGTAGAAACATTGATGAAGTTGGCGAATATACTCTCTATTGGTTGACTAATAAAAATAATAAGATGTAAAATTCCTGACATTACAGATACTAAATTAAAAGACCTCTACAACGAATCGAAAAACGGCAAATATTTTGTCAGGGAATGAACTAATCGTAAAGACGTATTAATTATATGATTATTAAAGGGACAGTAATTTATTCTGAATAACCGTGTAGTCTGAATTAACAGGAATACTAGTTAAATTATAGAAAAAAAAAAATTATATAATCAATTTTTTCCGATGGTACTTGCACTTTATCATTGGAGGTTACAAGAGCGATTTTGATGTAGACCTTTTGAGTTATAAACGGGTTCCGAAATGAAACAGTCCAACTATATTGGAACTATTATAAGGCTTAAAGACTTCTAAGTGTAAAAAATGGATGCTTATAACCGCGTAGAGTCATTTATTTTTTATTTTGGGCTTTACGAAACGTCACTATATGAAGAGGACGTTTCCGATTTTAATTCACAGTTGTGCTAGATATTTTTTTATTTATAAATTGTTAAAATCTTAAAAACACAAATCTAAAAAAAATTATTTATCGTAAAAAATAGAATATTTTTTGGAACAAAAACTATAAAAAAAAAAATTAAATAATCAATGGAATGACATAGAAGTTGGAAAAATTATTAAGAATTTTTAAAGAAAAATTAAAGAACTAATAATAATAGTTATTCACATAATTATTGCTAAATATTATTTTTTTTCTTCGTACTCTCTTTTAAGGTCTGTGAAAATATCTTAATTATTTATAAATGAATAAATATAGAATTATAATTATTTATACTGAAATTTGTTAAATAATTGTTTATTTCAATAATTGCAGATATATCTAGGGATAAAGAAGGGATTTTAATTATTATTAAACTAAATGAAAAAAAATAAAAAAAAAATATCTGCAACGAGAAATATTTGGAGTATTACGTCATAATAAAGATGAACGTTTCGGGTAATAGCCCAAAATAAATGATACTTTACGCGTAATATCACGAATTCCCAATTTTATTACGCTTAAATAAGTCTATTTAAGGGTAATGCATAGTTCCAATAATGTCAGGAACAGATATTAAACATGCGAACACAGTATTATAAACTCCAAAAGAGTCTTAAATCAAGAACGCTCATCACCAATGAAAAAGTCGGACCTACAAGAAAAAAATTGGAAAAATCATTTTTTATTTCCAAAATTTTAAAACTATAATACCTTCGAATCTTATAAAACGGTACAAAGACATAAACGATCAACTAATATCAACAATACCTAATTAATACGAACTTTAAAGAGTAGTTGCATCCCTGAATCATATTGCGTTTGATCGGTTCGAGGTCGTTTTTATGTAATCCGAGGAAAGTCATTATTTATCAGAGTGGACGCCGTGAGAGTAAACCCGGCCATACGAAATTAGAATAACAACTCGAAGTCAACTATCGTATTTTAGAGGAAAAGATCGCACAATATTAATCCTATATCAAAAGGCTTTGAGAGATTTTTTCGCTACACTTTACAAATCTGCGTAAAAAATAATTATAAAGGTAAACTCCTACGGTTCACTCGGAGGCACTAAAATAACGTTAACTCCTCTAACTTTACGGGAGGGTGGTGCAAAATAATTGATTTGGTTACCTTAAGCCGAGTTTTTTTTCTCAGCACCACGAGAGAAACCAAAAAAAATTATTATAGGAACAAAGCCTGTAAAGAATTGATAATAATCAAGATTATAACACTTGGTAAAATAGATACACCTTACATGCAAATTATTATTTTTTTTTTTTAATTTAAGTTACCCTTTAAAACTATTCTTAGGTGAAAATGGAATTTCAAAGGAGCGACTAAACTATAAAAAAATTAACTAAGAACACAATAATAAAAATTATAATAGTAAAATATGTATTAAATAATTAAGAATGTTGAAAAAATTAAGAAACGAAAGAAAAAAAAATAAAATATCGACAAAATATGTGAATATAACTTGTATTTAAATTATCAATTCTATTACAGGCTGTCAAAGCTGTAAAGTCACAGATTGAGCAAAATTCTCATCGGAAATAAAACATCCAGTTAAGGAACAAAAAAAAAATTTAAAAAAAAATTCCAAAAAAAAAAGAGTAACGTTATTTAGTGCCCCGAAGTGAAATATAGGAGGGTACCGTTTTAATATTTTATTTAACGATAATTTTTAAAAGATGTTGCAAAAAAATCAGCTCAGCAAGCCAATGATATTGTCTATGATACTGGGGATGATGATCGTATTTTTTTTTAAATTAAATATAATGTTTTAGAATTAATACCCTACATAAAAAATTTCAATTTTTCACACACATAGTGTAGAAAAACCATTTAACGTTCCTAGAACAATACCCTAAATTCACGTAGAGAATTTCAATCGCTAAGGTAAGCAAGCACAATGAAAATTGAAACAGGGGCATATAAATAGGCGATTCCACGTATCGAATATTGGCCCTGCCATAGGCCGAGTCTTTTCGACATTATTGGGGAAGCAACACGAATTAGTCGTTCTGAACAATACACCACATAAGTTGCAGTTACTGATGATCTAAAATTAAATGAACGGATGAAAATTTGGAAAGCAAACAAGTAATAATAGGGGGCCCCACGTATCGTATTTAACTCGAAAAGTGGTAAAAGATAGATATCTATCCTATCATAATTTTTGATATTAGCGTATGAAAGTTGGTACCGGAAATTGTTTTTTTAATCGAGGCCTCAATCCACGATAGAAGAAAGTATGAAAAATTTTTATATCTTTTAATATTATCTGGAAATCGTTAAAAACAAAATATTCTAGGGTAGGTGAAGAGAAACTAATTCGGTTTTCATAAGTTACCGTTGGACCGAAAAAAGAAAGATCTGATGTGCGATACCATGCCTCAAGGCTCCTAACTACCGTGAAATTGTTCGTCGCTATTTCCTTGCCGCCATTAAAGTGACCGACATTTTTTTTTGGATGGAAAACAACAACCGTTTGCGCACTTGTATTTTTCCTGTATGTTGAATACAAACCTGATTAATAGATATTGCGGAAGTATGTTTGGACGGAGTAGATTATTATTAGGCCCAATTATTTATATTATTTTTCATTTATGAAGTAATAAGGTTTTAATTTATTCTATATAAATAATATATATATAATATATATATATATAAATATAATAAATATAATATATATATATATTTATATAATATTTATAATATTATAAATATTATATATAATATTAATATATATATATATATAATATATTATATATATTAAAAATATATATTATATATTATTATATAAAGAATAATATTATATAACTATATTTTTAAAATTTATAATAACTGCTATTACGCAGATTAAGATATAAAAAAAGAAAAAAATATAACATATATATAAATTTAGTATATATAAATTAATATAGTATATATAAGATATATAAATAATATTAATAGAAATAATATAAAAACTACTATAATATATAAATATAAACAGTATATATAATAATATAATAGATTATAATAATATTATATAATATATATATAATTAGTAGTACTATTTCTATAATAATATATATATATAATAAATATAAATATATATTATACTATATTATTTATATATATAATAATATAAAATAATATGTATATGTGGTATGTAGATATGAATATATAATGTACATATAATATTATAAATAATTATAAAGGTTTAATATATATATATATATATATAATTATATATATAATAGTACACCAAACATTTTACAAGTAAAATACGTAAAAGCTTCAGTTATCTCTTCTGTTTTTTAAACGTTATTATTGATTAACAGGACATCCAATTGTTCCATAATAATATTGGCAAACCTAACTTCGTCAAAATGTAACATACGTAACTATATAACAAGCTGCTGCGAGCTTGTGTATTAAGTAGACTAAATTTAACATTTTTATTCTTTTTTCTTAATTCTTTAGAATAATTGGAGCCACTCGTCTTCATTGTTGAACCCTCGCGACAATGTATGAAGGTAATTGATTTGACAATTCTTTAGTCATTTAGTTCATATTAATAAAAATTCTTATCAATAAATATTTTATCAGTAGCCAGATAAAATATACAGCTTCGCGTCCTTTTAGCAACACACTAATAAGATAGGATAACCATCCTTCCTGAAATACTTAAAATTAAGATAGGCCCCGTCGCATTTGAACAATAGGAAAAACCAGCTACCCGATTTTCACATATCGTCATTGAACATTCCTGGAGTGGATCTAAGACAGAAAGTCTGAAAGACCCGTGATGTTTAGAATGTATGCACAGTATTGCGTATTGCGTTAACTAACTTCTTTAGGCGTCATATCGTAAATTTTAATAAATTGAAATGGCATCATAATCGATTACCGAATCAATAATGGATCTTTGGAGTGTTTTCCCCGATGCACGTCCGTTTAAAAGTTCAAACACCAAAGGATCAAGAGGGGAATCACATCGAATCAACAATCATCTTAACGAACGAGCAAAGATGCTTAGAGAGGAGCATAAGCAGGCGCAACCTATCACAACGATATATAAAATATATATACTGTAGAAGCGTTCATCATTAACGCCTGCGGAACGACGAAAAAAAATGGAAAGCTTGAACAGATCTAAGAGAGAGTTCTTGAAGAAGAAAAATTTGATTAGAACTCACCGTAATTAAAGTAAAGAAGAGTTTGAATAGAAATTATTTGAGCAAATCGAAGTATATAATATGAATTGTTTGATAGACTAAAAAAAATGGAAGGACGAAGGAAGCATGAAGTCAACACGATCGAGAGTCAAAATCGTAAGAAGTTTTGCATAGGTCCTCTCAGGGAGAAAAATCTTGTCTTCAAATAACCATGTTTGAGATACTGGTTAAAACTTTCTGATTAAGTCAAATTTTTGTTTAACATATATCTATAATCAGATAATAATTTAGAATTCTTCATTAA
The DNA here is from genome assembly GCA_015478945.1 of Trachelipus rathkii. Lineage (NCBI taxonomy): Eukaryota > Metazoa > Arthropoda > Malacostraca > Isopoda > Trachelipodidae > Trachelipus > Trachelipus rathkii. The sequence continues at coordinate 15,335 of JABUQX010128327.1, forward strand.
ATAAAATGCACGATATCTACATAGTTTTTCAATTTTATGTTTTCAAAAAGGAATATAAAAAAGATTCGAAAACATTTGGAATGAACGTTTATCTTTTTTTTATACAACTTTTTTTTATTTTTACGTTTATTGTATTCTTTATATTAATACAGCGACCTTTAAAATCAAATTATATTTAAAAAACGAGGATATTCATCACTGAGGTCTAAAAATATTAAAATTCTTGAAAAATCTACTATCGCTACGGGTCGGAAATTTCTACTTATTATCAATACATAAGATTTTTTTATCAATCGTTAAGAATACCAAGATCACACGCTAGCTGATAAAAGCACGAATGTAATGAAAAATAATAATAGATACCAAAATTTCTTCTCAATTAATTATCCTACAACAGAATAAAAAGAAAAGAAAAGCCCGCAATTGAGAAACATCATTGGAGAGGTCATATCAACCGAAAAGAAGGTTAAACGAAACGAAGCAACGAGCGCGATAACATTAGGAATGAAACAGCACGCGTAATAACTGAAACGGCCTTGAAAATTCTGCGTCCGATACCCGGACAGCCATAAACAACCTACTAATTATAGAAATGATCTGTAAAATCGATTATCGAAGAAGGCTAACAACCTTCTCTGAAAATGAAGAAATGTCTCGCTGCGGAAAACATCGGAGTTTTGAACGAAAAGACACGCATTAGTATGCCTCCTTTCAGTAGGTCTTAATTAATTGATTGTATAATTTGAAATTGCTTTATACGTATGATTACTTGCCTCTTATTATATCGAATTCATTTAAAACGAACACAAGTTAACGTTCCCTTTAGTGCGATTTTATAATACGTTTTGTCACAAAATTGAATCTTCTTGTTCGTTTTTATTAACAAAAAAAATTATTGTGGACTAAGGAATTTCCCGGTGAAAGATGACATATTGACAGGCTTGCTTATATTTTCAAACCTGTTTGACCTAGCAAGATAAAATTGTAGTTTATTGTAGTGTCCTTGTCGGTACTAATTTTATCATCATTTCCGAACATTATTAAACTTTGAAAGATTGAGTGATATCTTTAGCACCATAAATAAGCCATTTCTATCCACATTACCAATAGGCTTATAATATATATAAAGGTTGAACATAAGATAAAAAAGATCACAATTATTAACCAGATTTTAAAGGGAGATAATCCTTATAAATTTATAGTTAAGTTCAAAATTTAAAATCTAGGTTGTTATTTAGAAAATTTTTTTTACCTGACATTAAAAAACTATGAATTATAGGACCGTAAACTAAGCATGCATACCTTTTCAGTAGGAATCATATTAAATTGATTGAATTGACATTAGTAGACTTTATGTATGACCATTTATTTTTTTTTCCTACGAATTTTTAAAATTACACAAAGTAAACGTTCCCCATTAAGTAGCGATTTTATTTGCGTTTTATCACAAATTTAGATATCTTACTTGTTCCCTTTAATTAAACAAATGAATTTTGAGCCGATGAAACTATTCACCCACGGATGAAGATGCCATATTACCACGGCTTATATTTTCAAACGACTGTTTGTAGCCAAATTTTAAAATTGGTAATGTTCCCTTTAGAAATTTATATTTTCATCACATTAAAAATAAAAAAAAAGGAAATTTTGCACCCGTAAAACTAGCATGTTCCTTAACATGTAAGGTCATAAAATTGATTTAAGATTAGAATAATTGCATTTACGTATGATATATTATTTTTTATTTACGATTTTTTAAAAATTCCACAAAGGTAAAAGCTTCCCTTTAAGTGCGGCTTATTTATTATGCGTTTTTGGCATAATTTATGATCTTCTTAGCTACACTTTTATTAAACATAGAAATTTAACTATGCAATAACTAACTAAACCACAACCACAAGGCTCATATTTTCAAAACCTGTTTACCATAGCAAAGCATTTAATTAATGTAGTTTATTTTAATGTCCTTACTAAATGGGTATATTAATATTATGCTTCGTTCTAACGCCTAATTTTCACAACAACCATAAAAATAGACTTTAAAATTAAAACCCTATAGAACCACATTAATAAATAAGACCTCTTTTAATATCAAAACTGCATATTTTTTTGGGAGTATAAAACGATGTTTTTACCGTTGTATTTTTCTGTGTTTAAGATCAAATTTCTTAATCAATACAATATTAATTTTATTCCAAACCTAATTTTTTGACCTTTTTACGTATCAATTTCCCTAATTTTTTTTTGTAATTAGCTTCAAACTTGAAATAGGCATTGAAGGTTACATTACTTACAATAGTTACATTGAATATTTTCATTTTTTTTTAGATTTGTGGGCAGCGTTGACCAATTTCCAAACCCATTTTTTATATGGATTTTTAAAAAATTGAAAAATTGCGAATATTTTTTTCTGTTTTGATGAAAAGTTTAATAAAATTATCGCAAAAATATTATTCCATTACAAAAATCCAAAAAAAGTAGAAGTTTGGAAAATTGGACAACGATATAACACAAAACTAAAAAGTCCTAAAACACTCCTATGTGACTATTGTATCGACAGTGGAACCAATACGTTAATATTTTTAAACTTCTCGGGAGACGGGGAAAAAATAAATTTTTTACAGTCCCCTCAATGCGAGTTTATATAGAGATAGGATAACAAAAGACAACTATCCAGAATATTCTAACTTCACGTTGTCCAGACATGGATAAAGGACAGTGTCGTGACGAAGTAAATAGTTCAAAACATAGCGGATTCGCCTAATACAGTGTATCACGTTACGATCAGTTTTCGAGAAAAGCGGTATTCGGTTATAATTGGGATAAACTATAAAATGCAGCTGTAAAATGTGGTTAGAAACGCCCCTGTTAAACATCTCACGGAGGGGTGTCCCTTCTAAAATCAATCAACTCTGAAAATTAACAAGTAAAAATCTACAAGGGGTCACCTCCTTACGACTATTCGATCGTTACTGGAAAATAACGATATACATTTAATATACTCAGATAGACAGGGAAAAATAAAATTTTTCGTTCATAGCGATTATTTTTCGATGCGCAAATAATAAAGGTTTAATCCGGGATCTACGAAAGAGTAGAACTTCACAAAACCCCGAATATCACAATTAAGGGTTAGGAGTGATCATATCTATACCGTTTTTATGAGCTAAATAGATTGGAAATGCCGGACCCTTTTTTAAAAGGCGCTCGTTCCAATTTTAAGTGCGACACCATTAGCGAGAAATATACCTTAACGTAAAAATTTGTATTATTAGAAAAATCAATGGTTCTTGTCGGTTATATTTTAGACTACTTCTAATGAATATAATGTTCAATCTTATAATAATTTTATAATATCATTTTTATAAATATTATCATTTTTAGATAAATTTGTAAAATGGTGTCAATAAATATTAATAATATCCACTGTATTAATTAATTAACGCATCATCAGCAATAATTATTTACACTACTATTAATAATATAATAATCATCATCAGTTATATTATTAAGACGCAGAATATTGTATAAAAGGTGGAAAAGAAATTAAAAACTTGTTATTCTTTTAACGAATAACATCATCATTAGTTTTTATAATAAAAGGACCAGCGTTTAAATAATAAGAAAACTGTAAAAGATATTGCAATATTTTAATTTAATTAAATGTTTACAATTAATAAATATATAGATTTCAATTTTGTTTGTTTGTAAATCAATTTTAAATGTTTTCATTCAGCAAATTATATTTTAAAACCTTTTCAATAAGAATAAGTTTACATTCATTTTCTTAGTAAGATAAGAACATAATATAATATATAATAATAAATAAAAAGTATATATTATAAACAAAATATATTATATACATATAATAATTTAATATATATAATATATATAAATATAAAAGATATATATATATATTAATAAATATATATCTATATAAGTATTATAAATATTATAATAAATATTATATAAATAAAATAATTATAATATATATTAATATATAATTAATATATTATATAAAATATAATATATATATTATAATATATAATAATAAATATATAATATAATATATAATAATAATAAAAATAATATTATATATATATAATATAATTATATATCGTATTATATATAATATATACTAGTAAATATATAATATAATATATATAATATATATATATATATAAATATGTAAAATTTTATTATTATCTAATATGAAATTTAACATAGAAATTTTTTAAATAAAAATTTTAAAATAATAAAATAATTAAATAATATAATAATATATATAAAAATATAATATATATATATATATAGTATAATAATAATATAATAATATATATAATATATACATACTAAATAAATTATAAATAAGTATATATATCTTAAAAACGTATTTCGAGTTAATAATCGAATATTTGAACACCCTCGATTTAACAGCTCGTGTGACCATTATATCCCAGATAGCGCTCCTTAGTCAGAAATTTTGCGTAGATTTTATATATATTGGTTCAGGAATGTTAAATCGGTTTCTTCCACTGTTTATAAATTAATGTTTCATAATGAAATAAAATAAAAAAATGCTTAAAAAGTAATCTAAAAATAGATACAGTCAACCAATCTTACAAGCTTATTTTACTACACCCGATGTATAGTATAAATACAAGGGTTAAGGAACCGATTGAGCCTATACAATGTTGCGAGTGGCTGTCTGTATGTATTTTTAAATAAATATTTGAATAAAAATTCAAAATAAAAATTTAATAAGTTCCATAATAGATTTTTTCAAAAATTCGCACAAGGGGAAGGTGCCGTTGTATCTGTTACGCAGGAAGCTGAGGAGAACTGCAACGGCCGCTAAACAATCACTACCAGTAGAAAAGGCGAGTGCAAGCATTTGCCTCAAACGACGGAAGGAGCCATTGAGAGCGCCAATAGAAAACCAAGAGATCCATAACAACACCGGAAGCTTTTGACTCAAAGTAAGAAATAAATATACTTAATAATTTTAAACATTTCATTTGCGTCTACCTAATTTTTCAACCTTTTTTCATCATCACCTTGTTCTGATTTTTTTTGGTTCATCAATTATCATTATTTTATTATTATTATTGTTATCTATTCTATATATTTTTTCTAGATACAACGTTTCTGTGCTGTGCTGTGCACGGGTGCTTATTACGCAAGAAGCACTGATAAATTTATCATTCCTGGAACGATTGCAAATTTACATAGGTATCGCAATAGAAATGGAACCAGTGCTCTAAATAGGGGTCCGACGTGTTGATGTTTAACTTGACAACGGTAGGAGGTATAGACTTTCGACCTTCATATTCAACATTTATTGCTGATGATACTGATTATTAAAATTATTATTTTCTTTTTTATTTATTTATATCTTCTATTATATTATGAATAACCCACTACGAAAGTACCATTGCTAATTACCACTTTATCTCAAAATTATGATTAGCCAGTTAGATGTATTACGTATTGTTAATTTTTATTTTTTTAATTTTTTTCTTTTTATTATTTTTGTTTTGGTTTCTCGCAAATACTTTATGACTGCTACATATACTTTAAAAACATTAAAGTTTAAAAAATTATGAAAACTTTTGATTTTTTCTACCGGCCCGCTATAAACGAAAGTGCTATTCTTATATTTATACATTTCAAAAACACTGTTTTCCCCATTGTAAATTTTTCCTAACATCATTTCCTGAACCAAAACATTTCTAAAACATAACAGGTTATATATATATATATAATATAATATATATATTTATATATATATATATATATATATATATTTATATATATATATATATATAAATATTATATTATATATATATATATATATATATATATAATATATATATATATATTATATGTATATATTTATATATATATTATATATATATTATATAATATATTATATATTATATATATATTTATATATATATATATATATATATATATTATATATATATAATATATATATATATTATATATTTATATATATATATAATTAATATATAAATATAATTATTATATATATATATATTATTATATATATACAAAGGTGGGCATTAACGCCCGGTTTTTTTTTTTTTTTTTTAAAAAAAACCGTTTAAAAACTTTTTCCATCCGTTAATTAACTCGTTAAATTTTTCTTTATGGTTCTACGCTTTCGTTAATTTTCGAAAAGAAGTAACGGACTATTAACGAGTTAAAATTTTCCCTACATCCGTTTTAACCGTTAACTTTAATTTACGAGTTTTACTAAAATATTTTTTCTTATCAGGATTTTAAATCTGTATTAGATTCGGATTTCCGCTAAGAGATAACTTTTTTTTTTTCAAAATTTTCCTAAAACGCTCCTCTCAATGGGCTTCAAATCGTAGTTTAATTTACCTCCGGTTTATTAATCCAGTTTAAGTAATGTTTACAACAGGGTTGGAAAAACCGACGTTTTGAGGGAATGTGGCTTCCGTGCTGACACCCCCCCCTCGTTCAACTATATTCTCTATGTCTTAATACTAACACTTTCCCTCAGTGTTGGAAGCACGCACATGTCCAACCTATTCCGAAAAAAGGAAGCCGCTCTGATCCTTCTAACTATCGCGCCCTATAGCTCTCCCTTGTATTCTATCTAAGATCTTTGATAACCCCTTCTCACTCTCACCTCTTAGACATCTGGAATCTCACTTCTCTTCTTTCGCGATCGCTAGTACGAGCTTTTGGTGTTCAAAGTCTACTGGCGATATACTTTTCATATTTAACCGATTTATGGTTTCCGCTCTTAGGAACTAGCTGGCAGACTAGCGTGGTGGCGCTTGACATATCCAAAGCATTTGACCGGGTATGGCACGCGTCACTGCTCTCCAAGCTCCCCTCCTTTGGGTTTCCTCCTTCTCTTTGCTTACTTATGTCTAGTTTTCTTTCAAATCGCTCAATATCGGCTGTTGTTGTGGAAGCGACTTCTTCTCTTTTTCTGTCAATAGCTGGGAGTTCCTCAGGTTTTCGTCTCCTCTCCTACTTTATTCCTAGCTTTTCATTAATGTATCTTCTCACCTGCCATCTTAACTCTATCCACTCACATGCCGATGACTCGACCCTTCATTCTTTCACTCATTTCAATTGTGCTCCATCTTTTAACCTTCTCGTCTTAATTTTTCCGATTCTATTCTCGCTGCTAGATAGAATTTCCGGGTGGGTCGTCTCAACCTTTGTGAAATTCAATTCTTTTAAAAACCTCAACTTCTAAAAATCTCCCTCTCTAAAATACTTCTAACTTTCTATCTCTTTCGACGGTTCTTTCGTCCTCTCCTGTTGACAATATAACATCCTTGGCCTTAACATAAAAAAAATGTCTTTGAAACCTCACATCACAACGGTTGCTAGGGCGGCCTCACAGAAACTGGGAGTTCTGTTTGACTGCGAGACTTTTTTTTTCTTCTCAGTAACTCCAGCTATACAAGGGTCTCATCCGGCCTGTATAGAGTACTGTTCTCATATCTTTGGGGTGCTCTGGTTTCACCCGCTTTTGGACAGGGTCGAGTCAAAAGCGAAAAGGCTTATAAACTGTTATGTACTTTTCAGTTCACTTGACCCTCAATATTTGCGGCGCGATGTGGGTGCTTTATCTCTTTTCTATAGGTTCCGCAGCGGCAGGTGTTGAGGGAACTTAACCACTCGCGTAGCCACCCCTTTACGACGCCCATAGCACAAGGGAGTTTGCTGTATCTGCGCACGAGTTTGTGTAGATCATTGGGTAACTCCAGGCTGTTTGCTGCGGTTTTCCTTTTTCCTTCACCCTGTTATGTGGAACTCTCTCCCATCTTCTTGTTTTCCTGTGAATTCTATCTCCGCTCACTTTAAAGCTGCGTCCTATGTTCTCTGCGTAATTTGCGCCTAAGTGGATGAAATTTTGGCGTGCAACATCTCCCTCCTTGAATAGGGCTCTGCCCGTGAGTGGTGGTGATACTAAAAAAACACCCTTGAAGACGGGTTACGTTAACGATTACACGTTATCTTCCGCCTACTTCTTTACCGATAAACTCTTAATCGATTAACGCGTTAATTTTTTTATTTGTTAACGATTAAGAATTAACGACGTTAACTTTCTCATTAACGGTGCCCACCTTTGTATATATATATATAATATATTATATATATATATATATATATATATATATATATATATATATATGGACATTAATAAGATAATGACTCCCGTTTATACGTGAAAAATTTTTCGATAAGAAAAACAACGAATTTCGAGTATTTTCTTTATTGTGGCAATTTCTATTATTAGCGTTATTTGCATTTTTAATTTTTAAGAAATTAACAAAGATTATTATTATTATTATTATTATTATTATTATTATTATTATTATTATTATTATTATTATTATTATTATTATTATTATTATTTAATATGAATTTGATTTTTTTTCTAAGTTCTTTTATTTTTATTATTTTATTTTCGATTATTATTATAATTTATGGGTATTTTTATTTTAAAAAAAACTCCCCCCCGGACCCGCGAGCATAGCGAGCGGGGCACCCCGCTCTGCGGGGGACGTGGGGGATGATATAGAGGGGGGCCGAAGGCCCCACCCCGGATCAAAAAATAAAATATATAAAAATATCAAATATCAATTTATTATTATTTAGGCGTTTCTACAAACTTTACGTATACATTCATCAAATTTAAACTGAAATAAATAGCCTAAGCACGGCCTAAGCTACTCATTTTATAAGACTATCGGTGTTGAAGCAAAAAAAATATATCGTTCAATTTCTTTTTTTCTTAATATTAATTAATTTACATTTGATAATCCACGTATTTACTAAATGTTAATTTAACCTCAATCATTGACAATCTACGTTACATTTTTATTGATTTTCGATTCCTGGAGTCAACATCTTATAAATAGCCTATATATATATATATATATATATATAGTATATATATATACAGTTTTACATTTTATAAACAAAAAAATATATTATAATATATATTATATATATATAATTATATATTTATATATATTATATATATATATTTATATCATATATATATATATAATTATTAGTATAATATATATATATATATATATATTTATATATATATATATATATATATATATATATATATATATAATATATATATATATATATATATATATATATATATTTATATAATATATATTATATATATTTTTATAACAAAATATATACATATATATATATATATATTATATATATATATATATATTATATTTTATATACATATAAAATTTTACAGTTTAATATATATATATATATTTATATATATATATTATATATATATAGTCAGCGTTCAGATTAGGGGACACTTGTATCTAAAAAACTACGATAGCTACATAAAAACTGAATACATTTTTGAAATCAGCGAACATTTTAATGCAGGAAAATGAAGAAGAAATAAAATGAAGGGCGATAAAAAAAAGTATATAATAATAAATATGATATAGTGTACGATAAGTTTCAATTGAAATACAGTTTTTGGTAAACGAAAATATAAAAGAGGACGAATGGTGAAAAGTCGATGGGTCATAGGAGGTATAGAAAGAGGATCAGGTAAATGTTTTTTAGTACCAGTAATGAGCAGGAGTAGTGAAATGATAATGAAAGTAATAGAGACATACATAAAGCCAAAAACAACAATTATAACAGATGAGTGGAAAGGCTACAATTGTTTAAAGAAGAAAGATGTTATTAACTTAACCTAACCAAACCTTACCTAACGTAACCTAACCTAACCTAAGTAACGTTAACCTACACCTATACTTACAACTAACCTCACGTGTATATTATATATATATATACATATATATATATATATATATATATATATATATATATATATATAAAAATATTATATATATATATATATATATATATATATATATATATATATATATATATATATATAGGGTGATTTATAACGGGTGTATAAAAATGAAATCTGTGATAGAATGGAGTATTTGGAATACAATCCCTTCTATGAACATTTGACCAATCTGCAACACCTAAATAGTTACAGCCGTTTAAACCTAATGCAGGAGCCTACAACGCAAATGGTGCAGGTAACAATAAAACGACATTACCATGTGTGTGTTATATTAAATGTTCAAAGTAACAAATTAATATAATAAATATATATGATACAAACAATAATAATAATAATAATAAGTAATAATATAATATAATAATTAATAATAATAATAATAATAATATAATAATAATAAAATAATAATATAATAATAATTAATAATAATAAGAAAAATAATAAGAAAAATAAGATATTGTCTGTTTGTCAATTTCCAATTCCCTATGATATATTATGAAATAATCAATAATAATAATCAATAATTATAAATATAATAATAATAATAATTAATCAATAATAATAATAATAATAAATATAATAAATAATTATAATAATAATAATATAAATATAATAATAATATAGAATAATAATAATATAATAATAATATATAATAATAATATATAATAATAATAATATAATATATAATATAATATAATATAATAATATATAAATAATATAATATATAATAATAATATAATAATAATAATAACAAATAATAATAATTAATAATAATATATAATAATAATAATAATATATATAATAAGTAATAATAATAATATAATATATAGTAATAATAATAATAATAATAATAATACACTAACATTTTATTTTATTATTATTATTATTATTATTATTATTTTATTATTATTTTTATTTTATTATGTATT
>JABUQX010128329.1:0-74154 GCA_015478945.1 Trachelipus rathkii
TGGAGATGGCATTGGAGGCCACAGGTCATAGGCTGGTGGATGTGATGATATACAGACAAAGGAATAATTGAATGGAGCCTTAAATTGAAGCATCAAGAAAGTCCATGGAAGGTGGACAGATTAAAATTTGATAACCTGTAGGAGAAATTGATTTTATAAACTGATGACTATATAATATGTTATTACCCCATGAACACCAATGCCAATGTGGTGTCATCGGTTAGCAAACATTTCTACCGCCGATCAACGCCATCCATTGGAAGAGAAAACAGTAGGAAAGGGTATCTCTCTCGTGGCAACACAATGAAGATTCTACTTCGGATAATCCAACTGTGCCGAGATATTAATAATATATATATAGTATATATATATATATATATAATATATATGATATATTAATATATATATATATATATATATATATATATATATATACTTATTTATGGGATAATGGAGGAGATAAAATATATGACATGAAAGGTACCTAACACGTAGGAAATGGAGAGAGAGAAGATAGAAGAGAGAAAGAGGAGAGAGAGAAGGATGGAGAGAAGAGAGAGAGAGAGAGACGAGAGAGAGAAGAGAGAGAGAGAGAAGAGAGAGGAGAGAAAAAAGAATTGTAAAGTTCATTAAAGTAACCTAAAGTCATTATAAATATTACCAATAATAATAAAAACAAAAAATAATTACTCTGTTAAATGATAACAAGAATCGAGTAAGTGCGATAAACATCTCGAAAAAAAAAAAGAACCAAATCATCCCATGTAAAACTGAAGAGAAAACTCTTTTTTGGGACTGTGAATCAATTCGATATCCATTTAAATTCACGACCGTTCCAGCATTTTTATTTATATTTTCTCATCTTTCGACGATAGTCCCTGTAATAAACTTCTCCTGTTATGTTTATAAATGATCAGCGTGCGAGGAGCTATAAATCGTAGTAGAAAATAATTTGCAACGAATAAATTTGTTCTTTATTTTTTTTTCTCATTATTTCCAAATGTTTTTTCCTTTTTTCATTTCGTTTTTAAGATTGAGGGCGAAGGGATTAAAATATATACCGTGAAAACGTCCATATGCCAAGGCTTTTAGTGATTATGGAAAATATTAACGTTTTTTTAAAAATCTTCTCATGATATATATATATATAATATATTATATAATAATATAATATATATATATATATATATATAATTATAATATTATAATTAATATAATAATTTATATATATATATATATATTAGTATATATATATATATATATATATATATTATATATTATATATTATATATATCATTATCTCATCATCATCATCATCTATTCATCATCATCATCATCTTTTCATTCCATCTCTATCATCATCATCATCGCATCATCATCCTTCCCCAGACTGGAGGTGAGGAGCGTAGCATACACCGAAGCAGAAAAGTTGTAGAAGAAATGACGCCAATCGAAAAGAATACCACCTTACGGCCTCATTTTGATACTTAAGCGGAGAGAAACTCATTGCGCGAGTCAAAAAAAATGAATCCGACTCCTCGCGAGTGGTCAACGAGAACTCGACCAAAACATCTACTCCAGTCCCGTCAAGCTTGCGTTTTCGATCGCGAATGACTGGAGCTCCGCTTCTCCCAGTGTCGTCAAGCCTTACGGTTTCAATCGATTGACGGGATTCATATCCCCTTGTTCTAAGGCCAAAACCCGCCATTTACGTTCTATTGGCTCCTTTCTTCTCTCCGACCCTCACTGTCGTATCTGTCAATGGTTGGGGTTATCCCCTGGGTTAGGACAACAAGCATTACCCCCACACAAAAAACCCCCGCCATTTACTTCTATTATGCACCTTGGGCTTTCGACCTCTTGCAAACTCAAATTCTAATCCTATCAGGATTTCCTTTACTGATCAACCCATTTTCAAACCAACCGTCCCTCATCCATCCTTTCCATAACGTGACCAAATCATCTCAATGTGCTCTCGTTTATTCTCTCATTTACGCCTTTCTTCACACCACAACACCTTAATGCTTTCATCCTCATTTTATCAATTCTTCTAACACCTAAACGAGTCTAAGAATTGTCCATCTAACACATTGTACCTTAGATCTATGGCTATATTCTAGACCATAGTTTCACGACTATACATTAACACAGGTAGCAATATATCCTCATGCTCTACCCTAGCGCACTCAAGACTTAGTCCCTTTAAATCCACCAAGGATTTAACTGTACAAGTCACCTTCCTACCATTCAGAACTTTCCCACTACACTCTGCATCATCCGTTCCCTTTTCATCCTACAAACATCCTAAATATTTATACTAAGACACTTGTTCCAGTTGCTCACCATCTAACATAATTTCACACAGCGGACAAGCAGAACACTTTACTCTCTTTCATTTTCCATCATTCTAACACCTTCCCCTGCTGTAGCCCCTACCTCTATTTCTTTCATGATCCTATCAATAGATAAATTGAAAAACCAAAGAAACATAAATCCCTGCTCACTTCCGCTATTATATTAAAACGAGATCACTCAGAACTCCTTTTATTCTTTCACAAGCTTCACTATCGTCATACATACTTTTGATTCCATTCAGAAGCTTTCCACCAACACCAAATATCACTAACACCTGTCAGAGTTCCTATTAATCTTGTCATACGCTTTGTGAAAATAAAACCTAAATACAAATTTATTCGTCTCATCTCATTTTTCTCATCATTTTGTTCATGAAAATTTGATCCACACATCCTCTACCACTTTTAAATCCACCTTGTTCTTCACCAATCAGTCCTTTAGTCGCTTGACGTACTCTTTTAACCAAAAAAAACAGCATATATCTTAAATACAACACTCAATAAATTAATTCCCTATAATTTTTACAGTTCCTCTTATCCCCCTTACAATTATATAAGGGTACTATTATGCCTCGTTCAACCTCGGAACTGTACCCCTCCCCCATCCATAAAAGCTTTGTATGGAAACTCCAAATCCATTCATTACCTTCTCGCCTCCATTATTTAATATTTCACCAGTAATTTCATCTATGCCTGCAAATTTACCATTCTTCAACTTTCTCACTCTACACATTATCTCCTCTCTACTAATTACTTCATTCTCAAAATACCTATTTTTTTTCTTCTTACACCATCAAACCCATACGTATTCATTGTCACATCTTCATTACTTCCAATGTTATGCAAAATTTAGAAGTGTTCCCTCCACACTCTCCTCACATCCATTTCATTAGTTATGAAAGCACCATCCTTATCCGTTATCCATTCCCCTTACACTTCTCATTCTTAACTTTCGGGTTTCCTTCCAAAAGTGCTTCCTATTCCATTGTAAGTCCCCATTCATCCTCCTCCCAAATTGTTCATTCAACTCATTTTTACTCCGATGTATGCAACTTTTAGTCTTTTTTTCTTAATAATTCCAGGCAGTTTTTGAACTTCATCATTTGGCTTTAGCACATTCAACCACGTCTCCTTTTTTACTTTTAACGCTTGCATCACCTCTTCATTCCACCACTCATTGTTGAGATTCTTACTTCCTATTTTAGCACACTCCACAACAAGGCTTCCTTCATTTGTCCAGATTTGTTGAAGTTTCATTTGTTCTATTATTCAGCTTGATATATTTGCTATATAATGCTTTTCCTCTGTTACCTGTTCACTTGAACTGTCTCATTTTAATTCTTATCACTTCCTTCCTTATCTCTTTCTCTCCATCCATGCCCCCCAAAATCTGAAATCTTACATAAAACAAATAATTGATCGATAATCATCCCAGCCTTCACTGAATAACATCCATACATTTCAATCTCCTTCACAACACAAAATCAATTATACTTTTCATCCTACACCAACTCTGATATACTTATGAATATCTAGTGTTGAAGAAGCCTTACATTTTCACATCCCTTCCTACAGAATCATCACCTGCTTATCATTCTCATTTACTCCCGTCACCCCAAAGTCACCTTGTTATACCATTCCTTTTTCTGATCACCTATTCAACAATTTAGGTCCCAACACAATCAAATACTGAAGCTCATACTCACCTTCAAAACAACTTTCAGATTACCCCAGAATTGCACTCTCTACTCACCCTCCAATGGCCATGGTGTCACAGCACATATTCCTTGACCTTTTTCAAAATTAAATTTAACCATTAGAATTTATACTCACACAAACTAAACCACCATAGCTTCTGGGCAAAGGTACTCTCAGAATTCGCAACTCCCTTCTCTTCCCATTATCCTATCCACTCTATGCGACGCAACATCTTCACACCAACCACTCATCTTCACCGCTTCCCTGTCATCTTTGTTTCTAGTCACAGAGAAGCAAATCACATTTATCTTGCTAATACATAATTACCTTCTCTCCTCGCCATTAATTAATCCAGACAATTATTACAATTTCGCCGAAAGATTAAGAGGCCCTACGGCGATCACGACCTTCGCCGAGGCATGCATTAGGCATTCCTGGCAAGAGATATGTGGTAGTGAGCAGCCAACCCTTCCTTTAGCGCCTTCCTACTACACGTAATACGTACACTATGGAATTCTTTTTCCCCCCACACGGGGATAATATTAATATGTGTCTTTAATACTGGTATTAATGTTTTATGGTTTGGTTGTGATTCAGAGAGTCAACTCCCGTGTAAGAATTCCCTTTGCAAATTTGATTTGATGAATTAAACTCTTAAAATATTTTATACACTTAGTTGAATAGAAGAAAAAGAAATTATTTCACGACTGAAAGTTATCCTATCCATTATTTCAGGAAGAGTCCCTTCTCCCTCCCGGACAAATTTAGCCAGACCACAAATTTGAGATAGCCACGTTTGGAATATATCTTAACTAAAGTCAATGTAAATATTTTAAAAGCTTGTAGAATAAACACTTTAATTAAGGGGAGTCACCATCCTAAGAACCCAACTTTTTGAATGCAAAATCAAAATTTTCAGTTTTTTTTATTATCTAAATTAGTAGAAAATTTTCTCAGTAATATGGTTTTGTGATATATTTTTGAAAATATATATATAGTTTTTAGATACAGAAATTTATTTAAGAGAGGTGTCGAACTAAAAAATTGCAATTCCAGGTTATATATTATTGTTATTATTATTATTATTATTATTATTATTTTATTATTATTAATATTTTATTATATATTGTTATTAGTTATTATAAAATTTTATATTATATTTTGTAGATTTTATTAAATTATATATTGTCATTATTATTTTATTTTTATTTTAGTTTTTAATATATATTTATTATTATTAATTATTATTATTATATATTATTTAGTGTTAAATTATTATTTTTATTGTTTTATCGTTATATGCTTTTATTATTTATTTTTCTTATAAGAGAGTTTATTGTTAATTTTTATTATTATTATTATTATTATTATTATTATTATTATTATTATTATTATTATTATTATTATTATTATTATTATTATTATTATTATTTTTATTATTATTATTATTCATTATTATTATTATTATACTATCTAATAATAAGACTTGGCAATTCTATTATCTAATTTTCAAAATAATCAGAATCGAAGAAATAGAGAACTAGGAAATAATTTTCCTGTTAATCCCCCATTTCAAGATTGGAAAACAGTTAGACAAGAGCTAGCTTAAAGTACTAAACTGTATAACGAATTACGCATAATTTAAAAATGAAGAATCCTTATAAAACATTTACATTTAAATCGAAAACCAATTATATGGAATAACTACAGACTAATCATTATTTGATTTTATTGATGATTGATATCTATGTTATTATCTTGTAACTCCATTATGTCTCTCCATATCTGTCCGTTTTAATTCCTCGATTACAACTATGTTCATTCTTATCTATTATTATATTTATATTATTATTATTATTATTATTATTATTTATACTTCAATATTAAATGAATAATGTTGTTCATTTATAATTATTAGTATATTATTATAATTATTTTATATTATTATTTTTATTATTATTATTATTATTATTATTATACCGTATTATTATTAATTTATGTATTTTCATTATAATTCATTATTATTATAATTATTATTATTTATTATATTATTATTATTAATATTATTATTATTGTTATTTATATTACTTTTCATTATTTTTTATATTATTATTATTATTTATTTTATTATTATTTATTCATTATTTATTTTATCTATTATTCTTATTATTCCTTTTTACTCTGATCTTCTTGAATTGTATTCTTATTATTATTTTTTTCTCTTTTATAAGCTCTCTCATCTTATTAATGATTTTCCTCTTATATCAATTATTTGTATATTCTTAATATTATCTTAAGAAATATATTTTATTATAGACTTATCTTCTATTAAATCATTTTAATTGTTATTAACTCATCATTATTTAATCATTTAATATCATTTCACATAATGGTTATTACATTTATTATATATGTTATTATTATGTCTTTGGTATATATATGTCATTTCATGTATATTTAGTATGTTATTATTAACGCATTATCTATTATATATATTATATTTATTATTATTACTATTCGACATTATTCATTATATTATTACTACTATTTATTATTTATTATTATTATTATTATTATCATAAATAATAAAGCCTCAACTTCCTATTATCTAATTTTCAAAATAATCAGAATCGAAGAAGTAAAGCACTACGAAATAGTTCGCATATTAATCCCCCTTTTTTAAGATTAGAAAAAGCTAGAGAAAAGCAGCTAGCTATCAAGGTTCTAAACCTTGTTATGGGGAACCGCCTTATATACCAAAGGCAGAAAGGAATAAAACATTTACATTTAAAGTGAAAAAACGTTATATTGATAAGTACTAATAAATTATTATTATTATTATTATTATTATTATTATCATTTCATTCTCATTATTATATTATTATTATTATTATCATTTATTATTATTATTATTACTTATATTATCTATTATTACTTATTATTATTCAACATTTCATTATTATATATATATTATTATTATTATATTATTATTACTATTAAAGTCCAAGATGGATTGCTGCAACATTATTCTATCCTGTTACAAAGTTTTACATCAGCGCTATCATTATTATTTTTGATTTTAGTTTATTATTATTAGTTATTTATATTTATTATATTATTCTTTATTATTATTATATTATGTATATTATTTATTATTAAATTATTATATTATCATATTATTATTAATTTAATCTATTAGCTTATATACTATATAGTTCATATTATTTTTTAATATTATTATCATTATTATTATTATTATTATTATATTATTATTATATTATTATTATGATTATTGATTATATTCTTCATTATATATTCATTAATATTATTCGTTGTATTATTACTACTACTATACTATTATTTTTCATTATTATTATTTACTTAATATTCATTATTATTATATATTATATCTATGTTTATTTCATTTAATTATTATTATCTTATTATTATTCATAGTATTATCTTATAATATTACTTACTGTGATTACGATTGTATTTATAAATATGTGTTGTAATATATACGTATATATTATGATTTGTATTGTTTGATATTATTATTATATATTATTATATTATATCATATTACTTTGTTATTATATATTATTTATATATTATTTTTATATTATCTATATTATATATTATTAATTAGTTTATTATTATATATATTATGATTATATTATTATTTATTATTATCTATTATATTATTAATCTTATTATATTTTTTATTATTATTGTTATTATTTATTATTCAATTTATATATTATATATATATCGAATATATATATATATATCATTATTATTCATTTTTATTGTTTATTATTAATTGAGATTATTATTATTATTATTCGCATTATTGTTTGTATTATTAATTTATTATTATTATTTTATTATTATATTATTATTATTATATTATTAATTAATAATTATGTATTCTTGTTGATTAGGCTTACTGTATATATTTCTGTATTATTAATTATTACATGATATATTTCTCATTTATTGATATTACATCTCACTAATTCTTTTTTTATCATATTTATTATTACTTATTATATTATTATATTTTCAATATTAATTATTATTATTAGTATAATAATATTATATTATTATTAATTTTATTATTATAATTATATCTAATCAACATCATAAAATCGGTGTAATATACATACCATCCTAGTCGTTACATGCACCAAGTACCACTTTCAAGTTAGTATAATATAGACCAAAAGCTTAAAGATAAACATGATGGTAAAATGCAAAAATCACAATTTCTAGGAATTTTGGTACAGCGCTGCCCAAAACCTTACCTTTCGATATTCCCAATGAGAACAACAGGAGCCTTTTTCATCATATGAAGTAAGTGATATTTAATTGTAAGCAGTTTTTATATATATTTATTATTATTACTCTATTCATACTTTAATGTATGTGTTGATGGTAACAACGGTAGATTCCAATGCACGATTATTTTCAATGATTTCGGCTTAATCATTCTTTACGTTATTAATTTATTTATTTCTTAAGTTATTATTATTATTATTATTATATTATTAATATTATATTCGCATACTTATTATATTTATTTATTATATTATTTGATCATTATATTATTATTATTATTATTATTATTATTATATTTTCATTATTATTATTATTATTACTGTTTATAAATTCTTCGTAAAATCTTTTTCTTTTCTCTTTTCGTCTTCTTATGAACACTTCTCTTATTCTTCTTACTACTTTATTACCATTTATATCTTTATTTTATTATTATTATTAATATTATTATTAGTATTATATATTTATTATATATTATATTACTAATATAATTATAATTCATGAATGTTCAATTATACTCGAAATTTTTGTACCATGAGTAGGAAGAAGCTTTTATGAAAAATATAGAACTTGACCATCTGACTCCACCCGATCAGTCACTACTTTAATTCATGTATGCCAATTATTTATCTTATTTATTATTACTATTATTCCAATAATTATGATCACTGCTGTATCAACCATAATTATACTACTTCAACCACTATTCACTTCTAACTTCAGTCCGTAGCGCCATCTATTGTAAATCCATTAACATGACGACGCACTCACTTTTTTTACAAGTTTTGTATCAGTGAGCTATACATATAACATAAGCGTCACAACTCCGCGCCCAAGTACTAGCTTATTAACATGTCTCTACTTTAGTATAGTCGAATTCATAAGATCTACATATCATAATATCTATCATTAACCTCTATCTATCACTTGATTTAAGTATATCGCTCTCTCACTTACTATCAATTACCGTGCTGCTCTATCTCTTTGACATAGAAACAATCATATCATCAGATAATTCACATTAATCTTCTACGTCTTAAACTGAAATGTAATATCTAATAGCGATTTCATCATATATCTACTGAAAGTCGCATTGACAAGAACTGCCGTCATCTAACTCGATCGACTTCTCGAGTAGACAGATAGTCTGGACTGTTGGCTTCAACATAATCTTATACTTGTTCCTCGATACCAAGCTAATACTTACAATCCTATGAATACCAATCCTCATGACATGTTGTACCAATTTCGTCGACTCATACTTGTATTCATAACTACGATCTGACACATAATGATCCATAATACGATGTATTACGCTTATTTTCTCATTTATTATTCATTTATTTTGATCTTGTCTAAATAATAACCAGATGAATAGTTATTGATTCTATTATTTTATATTATTAGTTGGATTATTATTATGAGTATTTATTATTATTATATTGAATTATTTTATTATTATCATTATTGTACGATAATTGTCTAACTTTGTCTCATAATTTATTAGTCTATGAAACAACTCATAGCTACTACACCTATCGGGATATCACTAGTATTAAGATCATTTATGCTATATTACCATGATTCTATTGTGGTTAAATTTAAATACCAATTTTATAATTACTATTGATAGAAGAGGCCATAGCATATGTTTGAATGCATCAAAATATTATAACCTTGTTAAATTAAAATGATGAAATATAAGAATGAATGTTGTTATTCGGGTAGAGACACAACCACTTGTTACCTTATTCCAATTTAGTAGACCCATTTCCCAGATATGAGGACATGGCATTCTTAATTCTATATTGGCTTTATTCGAAATTGTCTTCCTCAATAATGTCTAAAATGATCAAGCTCTGTTATCCCGTTCTGTCACTTAACATGATGAAAGTGACTCATGTACAACAGCAACTCGTATACTCTGCCAGATTAACGTGTAAACAACTATTTTCTTATTTGAGATGTGCTTTTAATGTATTATTACTTATTATTTGATTATTTAATCTATTATTAATTATTATCATATACATATTATTATTTATTGGTAACTATTAGATATTAATTATTTATTTCTATTTATTATATTTCAATTATTTTATTATTATTAATCTAAATATTTTAGCTATTATTAATTATTATTATTATTTTAATTAGTATTACATCTACTAATATCTATTAATTATGATATGAAAAAGTAAGAGCCAATTGTAAAATGATTATTGATCTGTATATTATTATCTATTATTATTATATATTATTTATATATTTACTATTATTTCTATTTAAACCTGCATTATTTACTTTTCATCTCCATGCTTTTTCCTAATCGATGATTAATATTCATATCCCAACAGCATTTATTATTATTTATCTATGTATTTATTAAGATTATTATATCGTGAATTTTATCTATCGATTACCTCACATTATCTCTTATTCATTTTAATTACCAAAATCGGTTCTTATAAAATATATGTTATGCCAATCAGCAATGGACTTTGCCGCAAGCGATTTCCATTTGCAATGAATTAAAAAAGATGAATCCTTATTGGATTGAAGAACGTACGTATCATGATATTATTATTGATGCATCAAAATCCCATGTTGTTCAGTAGATCGCATTGCATCTCGAGTCTCTCCTCCCTATGGGAGTATAATCCGAAATACATAAAGACGACAGAGTTTTGTACGCATAAACTCCTTCACGATGATATTGTCAAAGCCATTCGAATCAAAGAATGGAGGAGAGCAAGGATACGAGATGGTATGACCTCGAATAAGTCGGAGTTAAAAGGGTTTGCCAGAGGCAGGAAGAGAACTACTCACCTCTCTTTATAGGTGATAAAGAATATCTAAGACCTCTATCCATTTCGGGATTTCTCAAGAAAGATTTAGGTGGGTTAAAGTAATTTACTGGTTTTTTAGGATTAGGAAGAAGCTTAGGATTAGGAAGAAGATTTTTGGGATTTTCTACATGACTAGATAGATTATGTACAAAAGGTTTTGATCGTATTTGAAATTGGGAATTTAAGGTAGGGTTGTAATCACGATCAACTACAGAAGTGTTTAAGTTTTCAGTTACTACAGGAACTAGACAAAGTTAACCAAACTTTTTTGAATTTTTAAATGTTTGTAAATATTGATTATTTTTATATTATAGTTTATTATCTTATATTTTATTTATACTATATATTATATTTATATTACTATTTATATTTATAATCTTATACTTTTATATATTATTTTTACACATTCGATGATATTAGCTTTGCTCTCTGCCTTTTTTAGTCAATATGAAAACAAATCAACATATTTCTTATATTGTATTAACATATATATTATATATAATATATCATATTACTATACTATACTATACTTATATATATACTTATACTCTTCTTACTATATAGTTAATCCTCATCATATACATATATACTTATAATATATATTATATAGTATTGTAGCCACCTATTCGTATCAATACTATCTAATTATAAATCTAAGCAAAGTATAACATCAGTCGATATACAATAGGATACACTATATTTAATCCTCTCACCTATCTTATGTGAAGGACTATCTGTGCTCTTCTCGACCGACAGCCAAAATTATTACACAGGTAAGACTAAAAGAGTTGTATTAAATAATCTGCCGACAAGAAGACCAGAAAGGTATATCTTGATCAGCCGATAGCTGAGGCGACACCATAGCACCCATATCAAACGCCTGCGTTCGTGTACGGCACCGACGTTGGTTCTTAGCAGATCCTCATCCTGACCATATACGGCCACGCCCCTCCACAACTCCACCGGCCTCCTGACTGGTGTCTGCTTCCTAGGATGCACTATCTCCTGTCGCCATATATCCAGCCTGCGCTGACGCCCTATCCCCGTCATCATCACCTGCGCCCGCCCCCCGATCTGTGGTAAGCACATAACATCTTGGCTTCTCTGCCAACCCATCGACTTACCGAAAAGCGCTACGCAGGACTAAACCAAAGACCGATCAATATTAAGAGACAAATCAGGAAAATATCTGAGAGAAGTAACCTAGCTGACCAAGCAACATAATAGGCTGTCGCAGATTCTAGCTGCAACTAAAGATATAGTCTACTGGTCAAACCAAAACAACGTTGCACCTTACTCACTGTATCTAGTATATCTTAAATTTAAAACTGGAGAAAGGCAGAGGGCAGAATTGACCTTCAAGCAATCACAAAGAGACATTGACTAATAACACATCTAAAACGGATCCAAGCTTTAGGTTTCAAAAAATAGCAAAAAACTTTGGATGCTGTAAATACCTACTACAAAATATCTATGCACAATTTCTTTCTAACTTCATATGACATCGTTGGTATAAGAAGTATCAGATAAATTTTTTTAGAACAAGAATAAAACTCTACGGTTACTCTGCACTATATTGGGATATACTATGTACGGCGCCGATATATAAGAGCAACAGCAAAAATTGAATCCTCTATTCCTAACATTAGATATTAAAATCGTTTACCACTTACGACGAGCTTACAAGCGATATTCTATTCCAGCCTAGTTAGTTTTACTGCTAGAAGTTACTCAATCTTTCAGAGCTAGAGTACTATATGTTCATCTCACAAAGGACGCCCTCATGAGTCTTAATACAAATGTAACTAAACCACCCTAAAGCTCAGCACTTTTCGCTCAAATAAGCTTTTCAATCGCATGCCCGTCATTTTTGAAGCATCAAGGTTTGATGTTCCATTAAATTAATATTTCTATACATGTGGTTGTATATACCGTAGGGCATCATTGACATATCTGTAAAAGTAACATAAATCTGTGATTACAATACTTGAAAGGCCTAATTCTGTAACGCACAAAAACAATCAATAGTAATGCGTCACACCATAGAAAACCCTAAGTTTATGCTCTGTTGAAGTTATTTTCCTCTGCGTATACATCACTACATAGCATTGTTATAATGTTTATTGTTGTTCACCAAGCTGCTTCTTAATTTAGTGGAGACACTTTTATCAAGTAGTATCAATGTACCTGAACATCTTTATGAATATATATCCCATATGACTTCGCTGTTTGTAAACTAGTATACCTCTTTAAATTTTTCCTCGCTCCCCATGTCTCCTACCTGGACAAAACTGCGTTAACGGCCGTGCCGATTCTCCGAACCGTCACTGTGCAAATTAATATAAAGACTTTTCGAAATGAGTCCTACCTTCATCCTTGCATGTTTCGAAATAATGAGACTTATACCCTTTATAATTTGACTTTTATCTTAAGCGTAGCATGACTTGTTTATATCCTCATCCACTTGAAAATTTTTCCTCTTAAGCAATAGTGCATACCCTAACCCAAATTCTCTACATATGCTACAATCCGCTTACTATGAATATTACTACCCACTTAAACGCTCTATACTTAACTACTTTTACTACCGTTCACTCTGATAAACCACCTATTAGACTACCGACTTACTACTCCACTATACTACTTATGACTTACTACTACTACTTACTAATCTATACACAACTCACTTCACTATATTATAAAATTGAATCAATTTGCCATGCAAGTTTGGCCTCATGAAACTGTTTTCCCTTTATATCATATTAAGATATATATTATTTAATAAAATGTTCCTCTTCTGAAAGAATTTTCCTTTATTATTATTTTAAATCAGATTACCTTTAATTATGAGCCCACTAGCATATAAATCTTTAATAATTAAAAATACTTTAAATAGTCTGCGTTTCTTTTACATATTTATGTACTATGAATTTCATCTCCCCTCTTCTTTATTATCTCTTTGTATATTATCTATATATATACTATATCATTTATATTATATATATAGTATATATATATATATAATATTATATAGCGTAATATATATGATAGCCTATGTATATAATATATATCTAATTTTATATGACATACTATATAAGCGAAAGAACGAAGCAATAGTAATTATATTCCAATTCATTTATTTAACTTCATTTTCTATGTATTTCTTGTTGTTGCTCATTTAACTTTATAGCGTTTCAATTTATATAAAAATTCTTATATATGCTATATAAACTATTTATTATTTATTATTATATATACTTATTATCTTATTTCATTAATCAACTCATCAGTCATATCAACGAACTTGTATTATTATTATTAGTGATTATTACTATTATTATTATTTGTTATATTTATTATTATTATTTGTATTAATTATAATTTATATTATTAGTTATTATTATTATTATTTATTATATTATTATTATTATAATTATTCATTATATATTATTATTATACTATTTATATTATATTTACATTTATTATCATTATTTTTGCTTTTATTTTTTAAATTTATATTTACTTAATTTCATGAATTATTAATTTTCCATTTTGAGAAGTTTGTATTTTTTCAAAATAATTTATTTGTTTTTTTTGACATCTATTCGACACTTTGCTCTTCGACAAACAAAACGTAAAACTATTCTCAAAGACTTATTCGATGGTTGTGAGTCGGAGGTCAAAATTTTTACGACGTCGACTCCGATTCCGAACTCTAAATTACTGACTCGACTCCAATACCGACTCCACCCTGTTTTCAAAAAATTAGACTGACTCGAAACTTCTGACCTCTCGATTTTCAACTCTCTTCAAACATTCACTCCACCGACTCCGCTCCGACCGGCGACTCGGCTGCACTCGGCGACTCGTGCGGACTTCAGGAGACGCTAGGCGCACTCTACGGCGATCCTCGCGCGACTCCGCGACTCCGCGACTCGGACTACTCCGACTCCGCTGACTCCGACTCCGACTTCCACTTCGACTCCGAATCAGGCTTCTGCTCTGACTTCGGGAAGTTCCCGTATGACTCGCGTTCAAGGGCGAGCCGCACGAGTGTTGCTTGTATTAATTTGGTTTCATGGTTAAATATTTTTAATATGTTTATCTATTTTATTTATTTATTTTATCTTTATTTTACAAGTAGTGTTATAGCATTTACGAGTATTCCAATATTTTAAAAAAAAATAAAGTCAAAATATTTTAAAATCAAATGAGGATGCATATATATTTTTGGAAACTATTTACTTCATTTTCTACATTAGTTTCTTTATATTTTATTGTAAAAAATAAAGGAAAAACCTTTTTTAACCAACATTTTTCGATCTTAATCTTTGCCTCTTTCATCTTCCATTTTGTATTTATAAATTTTTGAATGCAAAACAGTGTTGAATAATTATCAAGTTAGAAATTTTAACCCTGAAAAATGTCGTTTGGCAAAAATATGTTTCATTTTTTTTTTATTTCTCTGATATATACTTTGATCTGAACATCTCACAACGTTCGGTCCAGCAATGACTATATACTTTGACTCCTCGCAGTATGGTAGTCGTATTCTCAATATACTCTTCGTAATCTCCACTCGCACTATACCTGTAGATGCCTGATCTAGCTATTATGCATGGGCTGTCTGAGATATATCGTCATATATTCATGTACTGTATTTACATTAAGTAGAAGCACGTTCTGCAGCATATTCATACAATCATTTCTATTTACGATACACTCGGTTCTTAGTTACTCTATCTCCACTGAACACATCCGAAAAGACCTTCAGGCTTTCTGTGGCTCTACAATAACAACCTTTTTAATAACGTCACACTGCTATCTGCTGTTGCGATCACTCGCGCGTCTAGCCGTGCGTCAATCTCTCGTCTGATCGTTAACATATCGGTCGCGCTTCAATGCGTATCGTCTTGCGCGTTTCGTATACTCGAGCCGCGTGTTCCCAGGCCGCTCTTGCGTCAGAAGACAGCACTATGTGCCATGTAACCTAATACGTGCATAAAATCTCTCATAGCGAATAAGCTTTAACCATAGGGTGAAAATACAATTTAATACTATTATTATTAGAATGACCCAGGATAGATCAGCTTCTCTACTGCAGATTGAAACACCTACTGAAATATCACAAGAAATATCAATAAAAAAATCAACGCTTCTCTTTAACTTATATCTGCTATATTAATATATTTTATAATCTTGCATTTTGAACTACAATGTATGCTGTCCTATCCATCATCATGTGTATCATAATACCTATGCTTATCCTAGTTGCTAGTCACCTGAAGCGATAGTACATAGCCGCCGTCACAGCCTAGTGTACTTATTCTGTGGCTTATGAGCTGTCGACTTGTAGGTAAGGAGGAGTAGATGAAGTTGCCAAAAATTGATTGTTATAAACGTACACTGCTGCCAAACGTACTCTCTTTCACTTTCCATGTCCAGCGTCTAAACTGGGGACTCACGCAGCGTCGGAGACTTGGCTGCCCATGAATTCTTCTTTGTCTCTCACCGTCGGTTCCCAGAGGTCCCTCCGAGTTAAAAAAAATTTATATCAATAAAAAAAATTAACTTTTCTTTAGGATCACGCTAATCATCTTGCGCTCAACACACATCTCGCTACGCTCATGCGACTAGTGATATGTACCTAACTGAACATATATGTTGGTCACACGTCTGCGTGTCGATCATCATCCAAGCTACTCTATTCGGAGTCTAGATATACGTGATGATGGAGAGTTACTACTTTGCTTCTCTAGTGTTACATCCGCATGTTACGCTGCCAAAACCTCTAAGATGAATACTAAATATTTTATACCGTTCTTATTCATATAAATTCCTCCTACGAATAAAAAATTTTTTTAGTGATCGTCATTACCCATGACGACTTGCTCGCTGATTGAACAGCACGCTGGCGACAATCGGGCGACTATTGCCGTTACTGTCCTGTAGCGTTATACGTTTTTTAGATGCACATTAGCATTGCATGTTGCTTTCTGATAGGTCTGCTGGCACCAGTGCTAAGCAGCAAATAAGGGCTAATGTCAAATAAGCGTCAATTTCTACGAAAGTAATATTGTTTATATAACATGATTCTTTCTGTGTATCATTGGTAATTCTTTTTAATCTCAGTTTTTATGTTTCTTGTTCTCAATTATTCTCTCACGCATATATGTTATCGCTCGAACATCTGATGACGCTGATAGACATGTCATCATATATCTACACGGATTCTCCTTTTTGATCAATCCAAATTTTAATTATTATAGAAAATGTTCGACTGTTCTGCGCACAGTATATATTGACGATGCAGCGAACTTCGTTCCTATTCTTCATTTAACTCTTCATTCTTCTTCATTAATCCTTTTCTTCTCCCCAGAACATTATGCTTCATCTACTCACGCTCTTCTATTATATCGCAGCGCGGACTGATATCTACTATCAACGCGTCTATAAATGTGTCATGGCCCTATATCGTCTCTAGTGTTATAGACCAGACAGGTCTAAGTTTTCGCACCTAAATTAATTTACATTAATTTCCACTCGTCTTGCTCAATCGAGTCTTACTCATTAATTGTTCTACCTTTGTTTACTCTTATCATCTCTATAGCTTTGATAAAACTCTTGTAGTCACAAGATTCATGTTTCAACCTCTATCAGTATAATTGTCTCTTTATGTAAACAATTTATCGATCACAGATTCTCGCAGCTATAATTCTCCCATTGACGAGTCGTTCTGCAATCCGCTCTCAAGATATCACCGCTACCTCTATTATCCTCGTATTAGTTCGCTTTCGTAATCTCCTGATGACACTCCAAGACGCCACAGATTGCCATCCATGATAGGACAAGTTTCTACCCGCCATTTCCTTTAAGTTATATTAGTGCAACAAGACAATTGTTTCAGGAGAAAACAATTTTTCTATTCATCCGGTTTAGGTGGGATTAAAATTTCCGATTGCTTAAAATTCAATCCTCCTGTGACCTCTCTATCCTAGCAAGCCAGAGTATTCTACGCAATCATTACTCTGGTTGTTAATGATCGCGCTCTCATGACCATTTCATCCGCTCTCGTCGCTTGCACTATCGTCGGTCGCCTCCAACACTATATAAGTGGGATCTGCGTCCCGCGCCACTCCCTGATGTACCGATCATAGACTGACGACACTTAGCTCCATCAATCTTTCGCACACCCAACTATCTCGACTTACCTTTACACACGACCTACCTATCTCTAGATACTTAAGTAGCCGAGCCCAAGCGACTCCCTGCTCTACTCGCTCACGCGGTCCCACATTATCTCGCTATAGATCGATTCTATTGACCGTATGACACGATTTCTGATCGCCCATCCTATGCTGATCATCTCACTAGCTATCCGCAGCTATGCTAAATCTCTTCGAGTTGTAATCAGTCCTCTATATTACTTCCCATGCTCATCTATTCCTAATTACGTGCGCTGACAGTCTCACTAGCAATATGGTGATATTACAGAGTAGTCATAGACCATAACATTCATTCACCGTTCATTCTCTCCTCTCAGTTCGACTCACCTATGACTATACCTGATCAGTACTATGTCTCTATGTCTCGACACCTATCTCTGAGTCCGGAATTACTTCGCTTCGCTCTGCCTAGACCTGCCGACACTATATCCATGTAGCACAGTATTATTATTTCAGATGTAATCATCACTCTATACTCATCTACGAATAAGTATCACTCTCCTCGTTCTCTTAATACAGTCATAGCACATAGCACCACCGCGTATCCATTAACTGCTATAATCTGACTACTGATCGCGGAATACTTCTAACTGCTTATCGAGCCAGATGCCATCGCTTTGCATCCTGCTGAGATCAAGATATCAGGCATATAGAGCCGCTCTACGTACTCGCGCACGCTTCGATCTTCGATAGTTATTTCTTGTCTAGAATAACATCATCATCGCTGATCTCTACTGAAGCGCGATTACATAATCATCCTTCGACTCTGCCGTTAAGAGAACTCTATATTCTCGACAATACTATCCTCACTATATGAATCGTCTCGTGCTGTTCGTATAGCTATCATTAATTAGCTTCGTCAACATGTCGACTTGCGTCTATTCGAGGCTTCCCTGTAGTCATGTTCAACTCATCTAAATATGCTAGGCACTCACACCCCGCACAGACGCAATTTCTATATGTCACTGATACAGCTGACCCTCTGCATGCTCGCACTGTCCTCGGATGTCTCGATGTGCCGACGGTCGCCCACTCCTATGCAGTCGCCTTGTATACAACTAGTCTGCACATGAGTATAATTGACTACTCTGCAGTGGTAGCCTCAGATCATGATCATCTCTCGCATGCAACTGCATGCGCATCACCAATCTCTATTCTGATATACTCAGCGCTCTCATCCAGCTATAGCTGCTCTGACCGTGCAGAGAATAGCCCTGCACAGTCTGTCAATCTTCGCGTCGTTGCACTGTACGATGCAATCCCTCGACGGATTATTACTCTCCGTACTCATCACAATCTACTCTCATTCGCCGATCGTATCTTGCAGTCAGTCGCTCCGCTAGCTATAATCAATCTAGCTCCTACATCTCCGCACGCGTATTCAGTCACATACATACTCTACAATATCGTTCTCGTGATCTCAGCACGCATACTATCCTCGTACTCTATGGTAGAGTTAGCTCGTCAATAGTATGCTCATTAGGTAGATCGTATCATTATCGGCCGCACTGAGTAGAGTCGAATGAAGTAATACGCTTCTCAGCCTTAACCTGCTCTGGCCTTCATCAGATCACACCATATATGATCTCTCGTCGATTAACAACAGTCTACTAATCTCCGACTTGTATGCACATAGCCTTCGCTGTGTGTATCCTCTGCATGATCATCTCAGCGACCGGTAGCGACTGAACGCTGCTTATGCGTTACTTGTCTACTCATCATCATAAGACTCTTATCTTATCTACTCCTACATCCACTATCTGCTCAGCACGTACTCTTATTATTCATCGTGAATACATCTTCATTGATGTTATCTCTCTAGATGTCTTACTCTTCTCCTATCGAGCGAGAAGCATATTGAACGTGCGCTTCAGTCCACTCGCTAGAACTCTTCGTGTGCTCCTCTCCTATCCACTCATCTATCCGTTAATTACGATCCTTAGTTGTCTCATATTATTATCTCTCCTCTTTCCTCCCTGAGCACCTATATGTGATCGTGTGCTCGCTCTATCATATCGGGTGAGCTCGTGACTAGACTGCCATACTACCGTACGATCAGTGAGGTATGAGAAAGACAGACTCGACTCGCTATCACACAGCTCTCACGCGGTAACAATCGATCCGATGACGCTCGTCCTGACACTGGCTCATGCCGTCCGTCGGCGACATATGAGCCTCACGTCTCACTATTCATATGACGTTACATAGAGCAAGCGTAGATCTCAACCGTCCTCAGCTCACATATACAGCTCAATAAGCTCCGCACACATACACGTCTCATTGCGACATCATCAATATAACTCTAATCTCTACATACCATGTCCATAGAACGTGTACGCACGTCGTTCACATCACACTGATAGTCGACTCTTCCGTATGAGCTCTATCGATTACCCATTTACGATACTAGTCAGACATATGATATAATTGCGCTACACTGAAAGTGTAGAGACACGCAGACCAAGTATACCATACCACTCTTCCAAATGTAGAATCCGATCTATGATCGTCGTAGACGAACGTGAGCGCAACATCTCACTCTCTCTCGCAGTCAGACTCACACATCTATGATCGACACTAAACAATGCTCATACAGATAATATCAATAATAACCATAATAATAAATCAAAAATCAAAATATAATATAATAAGATTCAACTATCAAAATATCAAATATACCCATAATCGCTAAGCCATTCCGTCAGATCCCATACCGTCATTATCACTGACCCACTGCAGACTCAGTCAGCACTACCATACCTATAACTACCACTCGACTCTCAGTCCTGGACCGATATCTAGTACGCCTGACATAGCAGTCATGAATGATGCGGATCTCTAAACTACTGATCCGCCGCCTGTCTCTATCACATCTTCATCTCAATCATCCAATTAGATCAATCCCACATCCCTGAGCCAATTGATCACCTTTAATGTTACTTCATACTCACTCCGTAATACTGTCCTCCTCCCTTCATCTCAGGCCGTCTTATTGGGCATGTCTCCCGTCTTGATATATCACAAAAGCGCCCACAGTCGTGCCTTCTTATGGATCTAGCTCTTCTCACAGGCATCCTTTCTTCCACCTTCCGTTCTTAAGACCTCTCATCCTCACCCTGAGAAAATCACTATTTTCTCCTGAATATACCAATCTCTGACTTGCCACACAAGACTTCAATATTTAACGAAGACCCAAACTAGCGTCTCGCGTCTCTTATCTGATAGTATGGAAGATACTCGTATCATGAGCTATATTACGTAAACTCCTACGACTAATTATCAATACACCTGCGACACCAATTAATTCACGCTCTATCCATAGCACGTACATCTATCTCTCTTACAACGGTGAGCTCGATCCATGGTTACATGTCCTAGCTAATTTAATCTAGGGTAAGTAATGATAGTATTCCACTCTATCAGCAATATCGCCAGACTACATCAATAACTCACAGAAAAGCTCAATACGATTTCTCTACTGATACTCGATTACGTCACTCTCATGACTCCATGCCTCTGAAGATCGAAGTCTCGTCAGTATGCTTTAAATATATCATACGGTTCGAGCCGCTTAAGACTCCTATCTCTGTACACTACGTAACATACATGAGATGACGTAGCAGATAACTCTTCATTCATCTTATTTCGATACTCTCGATAACTTGTGTTATTTTCACTATATACTAAATCTCAATATATAAATCAGTCACACCTATTGATCTTAGATGATTATCTACGATGATCCAGGTCGCGCTTGCTACGCAGAAGCAGACAGCATTGTACGTTTAAATCTATATAAAGTACTACTAACGAAGACTATTAAAGTTTTAAAATTAAAATTATTCAAAATAATTAATCTTTTAAAATATAAAATAAAATAAAATAAAATATTTAAAAAATTACAATGATGATACCACCTTAAAATACAAAATTATTAAAGAATTAGTTAGTTGCTTAGGTTATTTGCTTAGCCGCAATTCAAGAAAGCAACATGCAGCTGCATCCTAAAAAAACTCTATACAGCTACGGAAAATAAATGACATTCAGTGCAGCGAGCATTTCTGGGTAAAACTTAAAAAAATGTATTTTATTCTATATTTATTAATAACACTTAAAATTAGTAGCATCTTAGTTTGGCCAGCGTACGCTCTGGAGTAAGCTCGTTTCTCAATAAGTGAGCAACCAGAGTTGCAAAATGTTTTTTTCCTATCATGGCGAAGAAAAATGTTAATTTTTTTATAAAATTTTTTAAGGGCTCGAACCGACGGTGGGCCAAAATAGGCGGAAGTCTCCCGTCGTCCCCCAGTTACCTTGGGTACGTTTAGTTAAAAATCAATTTTTTGGCAACTCTGCCTCTGCCTTCCTACCTCTCAAAAAAAAATTGCAAGTGAAACACGGTTTCCAAAGAAATTTAAAAAATTTTAAAGCGTTATTTTTTTATTTTTATTTTATTTCATCCATAAAATTTCTCCTGATTACAAAAATGTTATTAAGTTTCCCTTAGCTGTTTGTTTTTAGTTACATGCAGTTGCTTTCTGAAGGCTGACGCTATAGCAATAGAAAACATATTAAAAAGATACAAAAAAAATATATGACTATTAAAATTTATTTAAAAAAGAAGTTTTGCGATCCCAAACTATAACATTAAAATAAATATGCATCGAATTAAGACACGATCTCACCGTCAACGACCTTAGTCATTGTAAGAACCTAAGTGAAAAATAGCTTTGAATTGAAATATTAAAATTAAATATCATAAATTGTTAAAAAATTGCTTCACTATTTTGCATTAAAAAAATTATAAATATCAAAAATGAAAGATGAAAGAGGAAAGATTTAAGATGAAATATTTTAAAAATATTTTTCATTTTCTTATTCCACTCAATAGTCAAATCCTAAAATTATAATAAAATATAAAAAATTTTATCAAGAAATTACAAATATTATTAGATTTTTTTTTTTCTTTTTTTATATAATTTTTTAAATATTGCTAAGAAAGTTGATAAATATTAAAATAAATAAAATGAAATAAAAAAAATAATAAAACTATTAAAAATATTAACAATGAAAATAATAAATACAAGCAACGTCGCTGCGCTCCCCTTGAACGCGAGCATTCGATCTTGCCGTTTGAGCTGCTGGCGAGCCCTCGAATCTATCCACAATGTTGGAGTCCACCCATAACGCCCATTCGCGTCGCCGCCGACATGCAATTGCCGGCGAAGTCGCGAGTCGCGGTCGCTAGCTCGCCGAGTCGCGAGGTCGCGAGTGCGGCCGAGTTCGCCGTAGTCGCCGAGTCGGGGGTCAGTCGGTATTTTTGAAGGAGAGCTGAATCAGTCAGAGTTCGAGTCGCTATTTTTAGAAAAGGTGAGCGAGTGCGACAGTTGCGAGGTGTCAGTGATTTCAACGTCGGAGGTCTGAGTCTGGAGTCGAATAATTTTTGAACCGGGCTCACAACCGTTCGATATCATGTCTTTTTGGGATCTAGTTTAGTTTTGTTATTCCGTAAGTAAAGTGATCGAATAAATGTGCAAAAAAACAATAATATTATTTTTAAAAAATAACATGAATGTTTGAATATGGAATCAATGATAATTATAAATTTAATAAATTTAAAAAATAAAGCAATAATAATAAATGTAAATAATTAATATATAATAATATAATATAATAATAATAATAATTAATATAATAATAATATAATAATAAATAATAAATTAATATATTAATAATAATTAATAATAGATATAATAATAATAATAATAATACTAATAATAATAATAGTATAATATAATATAATAATAATAAATAATAATTAAATAATATTAATAATAATAATATAATAATAATAATAATAATAATATTAGTTGTTAATCAACTATATATATGTAGAAATAAAGTTCGCTTAAATGAAAACTTACAAGAGTAATGAAATAATGAAAAGAGCTTAAAATAAATTAACTGGAATTGCGTAATACCAGATTACTATTGCACTTATATATATATATATATATATATATATTATATATTGTATATACTATATATATTATATACATACTATATATATATATATACTTATTATAATAGTATATATATAAGAGAAATTATTAGAATGAATCAAAAAATTTAATTAAGTAGACTTTAAATTAATTGTAAAAGAAAGACATTAAAGTTATTATTTTTATAAAGATTTTATATGTAATTCATAATTAAAGTAATTGATTTAAACTTAATTAATAAAGGAAAAATTAAGAAATAAGAAGAAAGATTATTATTAAATAAAAATATTTAAATTTGATATTAACGCTATGAGAAATTCTCCAAATTGATTCAATTTGATATTTAGGTTAGTGTAGTAGTAGTAGTTAGTTAGTAGTTGTTAGTAGTAGTAGTAGATAAAAAAAAAAAAAAAACTATAAGTTAGTGTAGTGGAGTAGTGGTGTTGTTAGAAATAGTTAGTAGAAGTAGTAGTAGGAGAAGCATTAGTAGTGGGTAGTAATTCTAAGTAGACAGGTTGGTCAGAATATGTAGTAGAATTTGTATTAGTAGTCATTGGCTTAAGGGTGAAATGACACTTTTCAGTGGATGAAGGAATAAAAAGTAGGATTTAAAAAAATGTAAATTATAATATGGGTAAAATGCTTTACATCAGGTGTAAGCTAGACTCATTTTCGAAAAGGCTCTTTATATTATATTGCAATAGACGCTTAAACAGGTTCTAAGAAAAAATATTATTACAGAATAATAAATTAAAAGTAGCAAAATATAAATACTAAAAAAATACATAACAATTATAAATATAAAATAATCAATAAAAATTTTTTATTCTTGGGACATTTCTTTATTTTTTTGTCACTTAAAATTACGTTTCATTGGACTTAACATATAAATTATAATTTACGACAATCTCTATTTAATATATACACAGCTATAATAATAATTTAACATCAAACTGATCTTCCAAAATATGATGATTTAACTTTTTATCAAAAGTGCTGAGCTATTTATCACTCTGTCAGAATCATCCAATTGTGGAATTAAAGTTGCTGAAGATTTTGGTAACTCTTCAAAAGCTGAAAATTTCCTCAATTAATCTTCTTTATGAATTCTTGCTCTTCCGCAAGATTGTCTTTCGTTGTTCTCAAATTTTCTATTATCTATCTAACATGCCAATTTGATTAAGATTGTGATTGTTTAGGATTCACACTCAATATTTTTCGTTCTTTGTAAACCTAAGCTGATCCAGTTATATTATGTATTTTCAATTCCTGCTTTGTGTGTGCTTAAGTTCATTTCTGCACTCTCGCTCTTGTTTCTTCTCAATTAATTTAGACAAAGTCAGTTTTATGGCTTCTTTCTTTATGTGAGTATCTGCGACAGCGTATTATTTGCTTGCACTTATCCATTTTCTATTTCTTCTTATATTTGGCTTTTTGTTTAGCCAGCTTCTATCTTGGAAACCATTTTTGTTACACACCCTGATATCTATTCGCTCAGCGAGAAGTCCTTCTGTTTGCAATCATTATTTACCTTTTATTTATTTATATTTTGTGTCGCGTTGAGAAAATATCATTTCATAGTTGAAATTGAAATAGTTTCATTTTTCATTATGTTAACTTTCTTAATTTATATAATATATATATATATATATTATATATATATATATATTAGTATATACGCTTATATTTGAATAGCTTATATATATATATTTCTATATATATATATTATATATATATATATTTATATATATATTTTAATACATAAATATAACTGTATATGTTAAATATAAGTAAAGATATACGAAAAAAAAGTATAATATAAATATCAAAAATAAATATAAAATATAAATTATAATTATAAAT
Source organism: Trachelipus rathkii (assembly GCA_015478945.1). Taxonomy (NCBI): domain Eukaryota; kingdom Metazoa; phylum Arthropoda; class Malacostraca; order Isopoda; family Trachelipodidae; genus Trachelipus; species Trachelipus rathkii. The sequence continues at coordinate 26,328 of JABUQX010128329.1, forward strand.
TCAAATAATAAATATAAATATAATATAAAATATAAATATAAATATATAATTAAATATAAATATAAATATTCAAAATTAAATAATTCAAAAAAATTTTATTCATACATGGAATTACAATTTAGTCGATTAAATAAACAAAGATGAGGTACACGCTATATTTTTATTATCTAAATGATTTTACAATTTCAATACATCAATCAATCTATAATAACCAAAATTAATTCCCTGTAGGATGAAATGGTCTACTAGTTGCAATCATAGTAATTGTGTCCTTTGAAACCCGAAATAATTTAATAAATATAGTTATTTAAATATATTTATATACATAACAATAATGATAATAACAATAAACAATAATAAAAAAATAATATATAATAATATAATACAATAATAATAATAATATAATAATAATAATAATATAATAATAATAATAATAATAAAATATAATAATAATAATAATAATAATAATATAATAATAATAATAATATAATAATAATAATAATAATAATAATAATAATAAATAATAATATAATAAAATAATAAAAATAATTAATACTAATAATAATAATAATAATAATAATAATAATAATAATAATAATAAAATAATAATAATAATAATAATAATAATAATAATATATAAATAATAATAATAATAATAATAATAATAATAATAATAATATAATATATAATAATAATAATATAAAATAATAATAATATAGTATATAATGTAATAATAATAATAATAATAATAATAATAATATATAATATAATAATATAATAATTAATAATAATAATAATATAATAAAATATAAAATATAATAATAATAATAATAATTAATATAATTAATAATAATAATATTAATAAATAATAATAATATAATAATAATAATAATAATAATAATAATAATAATAATAATAATAAATAATAATTAATAATATAAGTAATAATATAATATAATAATAATAATATAATCAATCAAAATCAAAATCAAATCGTGCCGTTTTTCCAACATAGACGTTTACAATGTTATCATTTAAATGACAGAGGTACAATATAATTTTTAACATTATTACAATTTCAATAAGCCAATAAATTTGGATGCCAATTTCCCTCATACTGAAATGGGGTCTACTATTAAACTAGCAGTGTTGTGTCCTCTAGCCCCGAATCAATACTTCATTTCTTATATTTTATCATTTGTTTTACAGTTATATTTTGAGCATTAACATATGCTGATGCTCTTTCTTTCATAGTAATTTTAATTGTATAATTTACAAAATATCATGGTAATTTGACATATGTCCTGAATACCTAGTGACATATCCCGATTCAGTGTAGTAGCTATGAGTTTTTTCATAACTTAAAATTATAAGGCAAAAATACATATCGATAATAAAATAATAATAATAATATTAATAATAATATATAATAATTATTTAAAGGATATGCCCTTAATAATGAATAAATAATAATAATATAATAATATAATAATAATAATAATTAACAATAATAAAAAATATTAAATAATATAATTAATAATTAATAATAATTAATAATAATAATATATAATAATAATAATATATAATAATTATTATAATAATAAGTAATAATACATAATAAATATATTAATAATAAAAATATAATAATAATAATAATAATATAATAATAATAATAATAGATAATAATAATAATAATAAATAATATAATTGGCATAGATATTAAACCTAGTGACTATCCCCATCAGGGTAGTAACTATGTTTTTCACAACTCAATAATTATGTTGCAATAATAACAAATTTATTAATATAATAATAATAATAATTATATAATGATAATAATAAAGTAATAATATATAATAAAATAATAATAATAATAATAATAATATAATAATAATAATATAATAATAATAATACCGTGGCAAGCATTAATAATAAAATAATAATAATTAAACGAAGAGAAAAAGAAAAAGATAAGAAAAAGATTTTTTAAGTAATAATTATAAATAATAATAATAATATAATATAATAATAATAATAATATAATAATATAATATTAAATAATAATAATAATAATATATTATAATAATATTAATAATAATAATCATAATATAAATTAAAAAATATAATATAATATAATAATAATAATATAATATATAAAATAATAATAATATTATAATAATAATAATAATATCATAATAATAATAATATTAATAATAAAATAATAATGAATAATATATAATAATAATAATATAATAATATAATAATAATGGCGATATGAACGTATATTTTGCAGCGGACAAAATTCCTTAAAATTGGATTTTTGCTGTACCACTGTTCTTCTTTAAGTTTTCATTTACCAACTTGAAATATACCTTGGTCAAGTAACGTCCACTGTATGCTATTCCACTTTTTTATGATTGTGATAATAATATAGTATAAAATTTATAATAATAATATAATAATATAAAATAAAATAATAATTAATTAATAATATAATAATATAATAATAATAATATAATAATATAATAATAATAATAATAATATAATAATTTAATAATAATAAAATATATAATGAATAATATAATAATAAATATAATAATAATCAATAATAATAATATTAATACTAATAATAATAATAATAATAATTAATAATAATAATAATAATATAATATAATAATAATAAAATAATAATATTAATAATAACAATATATTAATAATAATAATAATAATAATAATAATAATATAATATAATAATAATAAATAATAATAATAATAATAATAATAAATATTAATAATAATGATGCAACATAATAAATAATATAATATATACATAATAATATAATAATTAATCATAATAATAATATTAATATAAATTACTAATAATAATCAATAATAATAATAAATCAATAATAAATTCAATAATAATTAATAATAATAATATTAATAATATAATTCATATAATAATAATAATAATAAGTATAATAATAATAATAAAAACAAGCAACAATAATTAATTATAGTTAATAATTACAGTAGTAACAAATAATAAATAACAGTAAATAAATAATAATAATAATAATTAAATAATAATATAATAATAATATAAATAATAATTATAATAATAATAATAATAATAAATACATAATAATAATATAATAATAATAATATATAATAGATAATAAAATAGTAGTAATAATAAAATTAATAGTTAAAATAATAATTTAATAACTGATAATAATAATCAAAATAATAAATTAATAATAATACTAATAAGAAAAGATAATAATAATAATAATTAAATTAATAGTAATAATAATAATAATATTAATAATAATAATTAATAATAATATAATAATAATAATAAATAATCAATAATAATAATAATAATTAATAATAATAATGAATAAATAAATTAATAATATAATAATAATAATAGATAATAAGTATAAATAATAATAATAATAAATAAAAATATAATTAATAATAATAATAATATTTAATAATACTAACATAATAATAAATATCAATTAATTTATATAATAAATAATAATAATAATAATATTATAATAATAATAATATTAATAATATAAATTAATAATAATAATACTAATAAGTAATATAATATATAATAATAATGTAATAAAATATAATAATACTAATAATAATAATTAATAATATAATTAATAAATTATATTAGTACACTATGCAATCATAATGTTTTTTCACTTTAAATGTAAATGTTTTTAAGGATTCTTTATTATTTAAATTATGCGTAATTCGTGGTATAAAGGTTTCAGACTTTATAGCTAGCTCTTCCTCTAGCTTCTAATCTTAAAAAGGGGGATTATATGCAATTATTTTATTGTACTTTACTTCATCAACTTCTCGATTATTTTGAAATTTAGCCTAATAGGAAGTTGCAGGCTTATAATTTATGAATATAAAAGGATCATCATACTGTTATTTTACGTAATAGCTATGATAACATAATCTAATAATAAGAATATATAATAAACAAGGTAATAATTATAATAATGACCAATGAATAAGATTACTAAAATAAAATAATATAATAATAATGTAAAATAATAATAAAATAATAGAATAATAAATAATAATATAATAATAATAATTATAATAATAAAATAATAAATAACTATATAATAATAATAATAGCAATAATAAATAATAATACATTTAATGAATGTAAATAAATTTAATAAACTAGTAATCATCATAATAATAAGATCATATTTAAATGTGAGGTAAATGATAATTTAATGAAAATTTAATATGGATAATAATAATATATAATATATTATATATAATAATATAAATAATAATAAAGTATAAAACAATAATAATTTATTAAAATATAAAATAAAAAATAATAATATGAAATAAATATATATTAATACTTAGTAATAAAATTAATAAAATATCTAATAGAATAATATAAGAAATTCCAATATTTTAATTAACATAAAATACAATGAAAACGACTTCCCAATATTTCAAAATAAATTTCAGAGCTTCATAATATTCTATTAATAAGTAATAATAATAATAATAATAATAATAATAATATAAGAAAATAATAATAATAAGAATAATGATAAGAATAATAATAATACATTATAACTATAATAATAATTATAAAATAATAATAATAATATATATATTATATTAGTATATCAATTAAGTTTATGGGCTTTAATGTAAATGTTTTTAAGGATTCATCATTGTTAAAATTTTGATGAGTCAGCGTTACGAGAATTCGGCATTGAAAGCACTCAAGCGCTTGTTCTAACTTTTTCTAATCTTTAAAAAAGGGGGATTAATATGCGAACTTTTTCGTAGTGCTCTACTTCTTCGATTCTGATTATTTTGAAAATTAGATAATTAGGGGTTGTAATTCTTTATTATTATATAGTTAATAATAATATAAAATAATAATAATATAATAATATAATAATAATAATAATAATAATAAATAATAATAATAATAAATATAATTATAAATAATAATAATAATAATAATAATAATAAATATAATAATAAATAATAATAATAATATTAACAATAAAACAGTAGTAAATAATAATAATAATAATAATAATAATAATAATAATAATAATAATAATAATAATAATAATAATAATAATAATAATAATAATAATAATAATAATAATAACATGGAATTGCAATTTTTTATTCAAGAAAGACTGTTTTTATTGACATTGTAAGTCTTAATAATAATTATAATAATTAAAATAATTAAAATAACAATAATATAATTAAATAATAATAATAAATATATAATATAATAATATTGAATAACAACCATAATATATATATAGTATAATTAATATAATAATAATAATAATAATATAACTGGAATTGCAATTTTTTAGTTCGACACCTCTCTAAATAAATTTCTGTATCTAAAAAACTATCTAGATGTTTCAAAAAATAATCACACCATGATGTACTGGAGAAAATTTTCTACTAATTTAGATAATAAAAAAAACTGAAAATTTTGATTTTGCATTCAAAAAGTTGGGTTCTTAGGATGGTGACTCCCCTTAATTAAAGTGTTTATTCTACAAGCTTTTAAAATATTTTACATTTTGACTTTAGGTTAAGATAAATTCCTCAACGGGCTATCTCAAATGTTGCTGCTGGCTAAATTTCGTCCGAGGGAGAGGGGTACTCTTCCCCTGAAATAATGGATGGAATTACTTTCAGTAGTGAAATAATTTCTTTTTCTTCTATTCAGAAGATTTTTCGTCAATAGATATTTTTAAGAGTTTATATTCATTTATTTGTGAAGACCATAGAGGTAGAAATAAAAAAGAAACTCTCCAAATCACAAACAAACCATAAAACATTAATATCTGAATTACGGGCAACACCTTTCCATATACCCCTGTGTGGGGGGGAGAAAGAATTCCTATAGTGTATGTTCTGCATGTCGTAGAAGGCAGCTAAAGGGAGAGTGGTAGTTGGGTTGGCTTCCCACTTTCACTTATCTCTTGCCAGGAATGCTAATGCATGCCTCGGAGAAGGTCGTGACTGCCGTAAGGGACCTTCTATCTTTCGGCGAAGATTGTATGCAATCGTATAGGGTACATGGAATGTCAGAGGAATAAATATTGAGGAGAGGAGGAGAGAGGTGATGGATGTATTTAGAAAGGATAAATTTGATTTGCTCTCTGTGACTTGAAACAAAGATGAAAGGAAGCGGTGAAGATGAGTGGTGTGGTGTGAAATGTTTGCGTGCTAGAGTGGATAGGAATGAGATGGGAAGAGAAGGAGTTGCGATTCTGATGAGTGACCTTTGGCACAGAGCTTAATGGTGGATTTAGTTCTGTGTGAGTACTAGGAGATTTCTAATGGTTAAATTTAAGTGTGAATAAGGTCAAGGAATATGTGGCTGTCGAATATGGGCCATCTGAGGGTGATGTTCGAGAAGAGTGACAATTTTTTGGGGTAATCGTGAAAGTTGTTTTTAGAATGGGTGAGTATGAGTTTCATATTGATTGGTTGGGGGAACCTAATTGTTGAATAATGGTGATCAGAAAAGAATGGTTAAACGAGGTGAATTTTGGAGTACTGAAGTAAATTGAGAAGATAAGAAGGTGATTGATTTCTGTGATGGAGAGGGAATGTGGGAAATGTAATTGCTTACCTTGCACAATCACAAGATTTTCATAAGTTACTAGGTAGCTGATATCGAGTGAAAGTTCATGTGTGTATCTCACTTCTTGTGTTGGGAAGGAGATTTTTGAAATGTGTGATGGATGTTAAATCAGTGAAGTTGCTATGGTTGGGATTATCGGATCATATATTGTTGTTTTATGTAAGATTCAGTTTGTGGGTCTAGATGAAGAGAAAAGAGTAAGGTAGCGTAAGTGGAAAGAAGTACAGTGAGAAGTCCCAATGTGTTATGACACCGGTAAACAAAGGCACAAGACGCTTTATCGCCACAATACATCCAAGACTGAATATGAACAACCGATGAACCTCTCACCAATCTGGGCCAAATGAAGGTAAAGCTTCTGCTTGTGGCATGTTCTAAATAGCGAAAGTCAAACGAATTCCAACTACATCTCGCTCGGCGTGCGCTCGACTCGCAAAGGTGTGACTGCTTAAATTGCGGTTTTAAAAGCGTCAAAGGTATGACGTGCGTTTACTGGATGCAATCTGTGCAATAAACACGAATGATGAATGCTCTAAAGTTAACGGTCATGACCGCATTATACTAAGCGATAACCACTAGACATAATCAAATGTCTCGTCCCTATACTACGCGAGTAAAAACTCGAAGAATGTACTTGTACCAATTTGGTCAAGTAGGGTGCTAGTATATCGGGACTTTTACACATGGATATAACTCTGGACAGCATTTATTGGGCAGACGTATATCCCGATTAACGAGCTTACGAAATCTAGAGAGTTAAGATGGTATCTCATAGTAAATAGCTTGTCAATTAGACTCGGTTGTCTTATTTCAATAATATCTCTAAATTCTTGCATATCGGATATTAGAGACAGTGCCTCGGTGGTAAGGAGGACCACGCGTTTCTCGAAATAGGTTGCTGGGTCCATATATCATAACATTGGAGTAAATGATATGATGTTCGATGCATGTACAGCACCATGCTATGCTATACGCTATGGGTTTGAATTGGTCGTGTAATGATTAGACTAAAGAGAAAATAGGACTCTTCTTTGAAGGGGATTATACAAGTCGAACTTAGTATGACGAGTTGATAAATTGATAGTAGAGATGGAGAAAGTTGATATAAGTCGGTTTATTGCGAGCACATTATAGACCTGCAAAGCTACTACTTACTCGGTGAAGAATAATTTAAATTAGATACGCCGTGAGTGTAACAAGTAGTCCACGCCGTAGAAGATATGATATATGGATATATAGCGGGAATTAACTAAATGGTTAACCTCACATACACGCTTTCAGAACTCTTTTGGACGGGCTCACAGCTCGAGGTGACACTCTCTGTAGCAATCGTTCCGGCTCTTATGTCCATCGTACCCTTATTATAAATTGTCATAGCGAGGGAATATCGCAGCGAACTCTGTATAATTATTAGGGTAAAAATTAAGTATTATTCGGTGTCTTAATTAATGTAGTACTTATGCCTGTCGTTATTTTTGGTGTTATATATAAAAGAGTATCAGTAATCAATTTGCGACCCTAATGCAGCTGGATCGAGTCGAGACAACCAAAGGTTTACGATTTTTCATATTACGTGGATCGAATGTCTGTAATGTGGCATCTCCTCTTTTCGCTTCTGATAGGCCAACAATGATTGTTAGAATAATTTGAGCAGAGAACGTATATATACCATATTGGTATCACCTTATTTCGAGTTTTATTTTATGGATATTTTCAAATTGCAAGCGAATCCACAAAGAAAAATTAATAGCGTAACAAGCTCACTTCAGCCCTGGTCGTTAGGCGCATTTTTCCGGTGTTGGTTGGAAAGCTTTTACTAGATATAGGAACTGCAAAAGTACGGCTCATGACAGATAGTGAAACGTTTGATGTAAACGTATTACAAAGGCTTCACTGATAGCTTCTGGTCATAACATGTAAATCTGTTGTAATCCATTTTATTATAGCGAAGATCGTATGGTCACGGAGACAACACCTTATGTGTATGTTTCATGTTAGCGCTCATTTTGTCCAAATTTCCATCGTTCAGATCCGGATTCACCTGATAGAAAAACTCGATCTCGCCAAGTTATGGGCGCTACAGCCTGGGAAGGTTTAGTAGATATGATGGAAAATGAAAGAGAAGTTAGTTGTTCGCTTGTCTCGCCTGTTGTGAAATTATGTAGCATGGTGAGCAACTGGATACACAATGTACTTAGTATAAATACTTTTGGATGTTTGTAGGATGAAAGGGAACGAGATTGCAGAGAGTATAGTGGAAAAAAGTTCTGACATGGTAGGAAGGTGACTATCGTAACCCAAGTTATCCCTTGGTAATGAAGACTAGTCTTGTAGTGCCTTAGGGGTAAGCGTGCCCAAGTCCGCAGCGATTTATATATTGCCTCTGTCCACTTCACATGTATTAGTTCCGTGAACCTAAAATGATCAGAATAGCCAAAAGAATCTAGGAAATATTAATATCAATTAAGATAATATGATAAAATTATAACAATAATAATATTTAATATAAAACTAATATCTATAATAATAATAATTAGAGAAATATAATGTCAGTTCATGACAGGAAGAGTGAATAAAATATAATAATGTTAAGAATCAATGTAATTATAAGTGAAAGAGATATAAATCTCTTTAAATAGAAGTAATGTATAATACATAAAGTAACCTATAAAGAGTGTTATCTATAAGTGATAATATATATTGTTTTTTATGACCAAAAATAATAATAATTAAGCAATAATATGAGTGGACAATAAATGAAATGTGTCATACGATAAAACAATGAACAGATTGATTTATCAGATAATAAAGTATCAATAATAATCAGGTTAGCACTACAATTTAGTGATGAATATTTTTATATAGTGATCAGGAATTCAACTCAGATTAAATGAAAATAGAGGAAACAAGGTAAAGTAGTGATTAATAATAATTTCATATAAAGGAATAATATACTCTCACTGAATAATTAGTGATATTAATCAAGATGTATACAATTGGTGGAGTGTTATATGAATTTGCTTTAGTCGACAGAGAGAGAATTGTATAACAACTTGAAAGCGAAATTTAGGACTTTAGATTATTCATTAGAGAGTAAAGAGGAACTAGAATGTATAAATTGAAAAAGAATTCGTTGATATCAGATCATGAAGTGAGCTTACTAAATTGCCCTCTGAATTTTAGATTATAGAGAAATGTTATTTTTTAGATTTCAGTAAGGTGATATTGCTTAATATTAATAATTATAGTCTTTTAACTCAAAAGAGGCGATGAATGTAAACACAAACTTTTATATGAGATCGAATGATAAATACTCTTAGCTCAGAGATACTAATATGTGAGTTACTAGGAAAATAAAAGATGATTAAGAATAACAGATGATTAGATTTTAATTTAAGGTGTAAAATGGTCCGAATAATAATGCAAGAGATAATATTTGTTTAGCAATCATGGTGTATGGAATGATGATGGAATATGTAGTCGTCGGACGATCAATCTTTTAAATATAATCAAGAAAAAATGAATAACACTAACCTACATAAACTATTGTACTGAAGAAATAGAGTTGAGACGTGCCGTAGAAGGGCTATACCGAGAGTGTAGATCCCACTTCAATAATGAATCGAATATAACATAATTACTGTAAGGGTGGAATATTTGTTATTAGTAAACCTTTAATTATTAAAATAGTATTGTTTTCTTAAATTTTTCACGCATCTTACGTTTTCTGCGCAAAGGTATATGCGTAATTTCTTTCCTGCTCATCTTTGGCAAGAAATCTAAATTGATTTGTAGCACATGTTATTAAACCTCAGTGGATCGCATTTAACATGTGTTGGTCTATTTTTAGTCTCTGCGGCCATACTGTGTCAGTGTAATCTTTTGTGGCTCATTTTCCTATATAAGTTTTTCATTTTAATAAATGTCGTAGAATCAATGACCATATTATATGTATTATTTATATTTAAGCTCGCCCTGATAGAACTTTTATTGTGCCTCATTTATATTCGTCTTCAAATTTTAAATTGCATTGAGACCTTGAACCCTAATTTTATCCGTAATATATATATTTTAGCTGCCCTGTAGAATTTTGTGCTCATTTTTACTATTTATGTTTTTTCATTTTTTTTTCAACTGCATGTTAGATTCTGACCCTTAAGTTTTATTCTGTGCATTTTTCTTAAAGCTGCACGCGTATTTTAGAGGGTATACGTTTATCGTATTATCTTTTCTTTCTTTTCCCCCACCATTGGTGTAAATCATTCATTTTCTTCTTGAATCTTAAGATATATTATGTAGATCATTTGTGTATTATTTGAAGTTGATTGGTATGCCGCGATTTTTCAATATAATTTTCATCGGCCTATCACTACCCGATTTTTTTTTACTACGTGTTAGTTTTCGCTCTCTTATTTCGCCACTCAGGGCGCGGTAGGATGGTGGCTATATTCCCTATCCGCGTTTATAATATGGCTTTATTACTGACTGGACATGCAAATTCAACGTTATGCAGCCTTTAGAATGTTATAGAATACCTCGGCTACAACTCTGAGGTTATAGATAATATTAGGTAATTAATAACTACGCTGATCTACAATCCAGCAGTATATTTATAGAAAATATATAATCAATTTATAATTGCAATATGAATATTAATTATATGTTTAGTGATAACGTAATGCGTTTGTTATCTTATTACGTAATTATATGTATAATATATATATAGACTCGTCATCATTACAGACATCACTACTCATACTATATACTACGTAGCTTCACTTAGTTAGTGATGGACTAACTGTTAACCCACGGTACAATTACAACAATGTATGATTGATGTGAAAATTTGAATGTAATAGTTTTGTAGATGTTAGCATGATTGTGTATTAAATTCGTGGATGAACCGGGATCAACTTGACTTATCAAACACTATCACATATACCTCTCTCAAAATAATGTTATAAGTAATTGAGCAATGTATTATGGTTAATGGATTTTATTTTAATACACTTAAATAAATATAATTAATAAATTTAATAAATTGTCATCAGTAGTAAAAGAACTTACATTTTTTTTTTACTTCACAATGTCTGACAGGTATTTGATTTAATTTTATTCAATAAATTTAGATTACCTTATTCAATTCATTTCTTCATTATTATGAAAAGCAGATCCACTTAAATTAATTCTATTATTATTATTACTCACTCAATATAAAGATATATATATTATTATATATATTTAATATAATATATTAATTAATATATTATTTATATGATATTATGATTAATATATATATATATAATACTATATATATATTATTATGAATATCAGATGAAGTGATTTTTAAATATTTAAATCCTAATATAACTATAAGCTCTATATATCTTTAGGCATAATTGTGTATATCAGTTATTTTAATAACTGACTAATAATATTATATTATATATAACACTCTCATCTGATCCCCTTACAAACTCTTTAAATAAAATCGAACTAATGGTTAATAGATATCTACTCTGGGATAAAAATTTTTGTAAGTAAATATAATGTAATGAAAATAAATAAGAAAAAAATGAAACAGATCTCTAGATATCGTTGCCTAATTTTATTTTTCCCTTTTGAGAATTTGTCTTAAGCGATCCGAGGATCTGTCTAAACTGCAGAGGAACGGCGAGGTTTCCTAAATACTAAAAGGATAGAGTATTTCAATATAATTCACCATGGATAGGATATTTTGTCCGAAAATCAAGAGTCCGAAAAAAAAATTATTATAAATAAAGGAATGAAGATTTCGAGGCTTTGGTCTGTGATATTTAATTTTTGTATTTTCTTAATTTGTTTTCTATAATGTGTTCTAGGTCAATAAAAGAGTTTTCTCTTTCTTCGTAGTTTTCGTTGGGGATAGAATTTAGTTTCTTTTTGAAGTTTTCGATATATCTGAAATATGATATTTAGTTTTCAATTTAATACCCCCCAGATAATTTTTAGGTAATTTTGGTATTGCTCGTATATTAAACCTCTGGGATAACAAAAAGAGTTGTTTAACATGATGAAGCTGTTTAGGGTTAACTTGTCTTTGATACCATCCCCGGTAGGGTGTGACAATTTATGGCTCGGTTTGGAAACCTCCTCATCTGCCGTCCCCATACCCCAAAGTACCATCCATGAGCTGGTTCCTCCTCCGTCCTTCTCTCGATCGTCCATCCATCCTCCGTAGCTTGCGTGTTGGGGATTTTTATGCTCCCCCGTCGCTCTCTCCTACCCTCAGTCTGTGTGTTTTTCTGCTGTCCCTGAATTAGTATCTTCTATTCTCCTCTTCCACCGCTTTACGTTAGGTATCTCACCCTTGTCTCCAATTCAATATTTATCTCTTTCGCATTATAGGGTGTATAATTGATGGTAACTCCTAATAAATTTCATTTAGTAGTGATATATTAAGTAACTTAATTAGTGATTTATATAATAAAAAAAGTTATATAAATTTTACTTTACGCAACAATACACTTTAGGTATTACTTAATAACTAAAGGAATACCATATGGGTAACCTAGTGCATAAGGATGGTCATGGATATGTACGGATAGTCGATATCTCCTCGTTAGCTCATTATATAATCACCGGATTAGTTATGTAAATCTATCTCGGGACACCGTTTGGGAGTATAAAAGAAGTGGAAGATCTGTCATGTTTATTGCAAGGAAGGAAAGAAGACATTATTACTACTGTATTCTCCCCGTCTCCCATTGAATGGCCCTCGTAGAGTGAAACCGTGGGTTATGATGAGGAAATGTTGATAGCTACGAAACCCTGATTTGAGACACTCTGGCTCGTCTCAATGGCTCTGTCCTCCCGTCGAGCTCGAGACCCCCTAAATGGGGAAAAAAAAGAAAAAAAAAAAAATATAAAAAAAAAAAAAAACAAAGAAAAAGAAAAGTCTAAATCCCCATCTCTCTTAGAACGTTTTCTCACGTCAGATTTCCGCAGAATAATAAGTATCATAATAGTTATTGTTATTTTAAGTTCCATCAGTTGAACAATTCAAGAAGGTTATTCTCCCGACAGCTGTTCATCAAAATTTTAGTTCTCCTGAGTCCCTCTGCTACAAGACACTATTCCTACTTGATGGCTTCGCACGATATTAGAGAAAATCCAAATTCAATAAATTTCCTGGTCTCGTGACCATCTCATATCATCACATCCACCATGACTTATGACTGTGGCTATTAGAACTACATCTCCAGTTCAATTATTTATTGTATTCATTCTGTATCTTGAACTGTTGTTAGTTGTTACTATACATTGTGGTAAAATTACGAGTAATTGTTTACAACTTTATTTAATATCTACTATGTTTTCCTAATATATTATGTATTGTTCGCGTAACTAATTAATTATATATAGTTATAAGTAGTAACTACTGCACATTGAGTAATAATAGTGATAATGTGAAACGCGAATATTTATCAAAAAGTATCATATTTTTATCTATGTTTAATAATCACAGGGGGTTAAGCCCACAAAATTTTACATGCTAAAAAAGAAGATAAGAATACATTAAAAAATATATTAGAGTTATCCCTTAATATTTTTATTTCTTATAATTTTTAATAGTCAAGAGTTGATGTTAACATCTTGAGTATTTTCATATATATATTGTTATCATATGAGTCTAGATTTTATATGACCAATTATTATTAGATGATCAGTAATGAGTTTATTGATGTTAGTTAACTTTTTATGGTTATTTGCTAATTAATACAATAATCTACCACATGGTATTCAGACAACTATGTTTCATACATCATTTAATTAACCATTTTATAAGTGTAATAAAAAGTAATGTTATTACCAACATTATAACTTTACATAATAAAAACTCCGATTGTCTCTTCACCATCTTCGTAATTCTTCTGTACTTTTGCTTATTCATCACCTCCACCCAGGAACATCAGTCCAAATACACTGTCTACGCCACCTATTTATCATTTTATTAGAAGTTAATTTACATATTATTAAAAAAACTATTAAATTGAGTTGTTATATAAGTTAAATACAATATATAGTTATATATATTATATATATATTATATAATTTATTTAATATTTAATATATTATAATATATATATATTATTATTATTAATATATAGATTATTAATATATATATATATATATATATATATATATATATATAATAGTATATATAATATATATTATATATATTATAATATATATAATATATATATTATAATTTATAATTTCATATTTTATTAATTATTATATTATTATAATTAATTTATTAAATATATAATTATGTATTAATTTTCTATCATGTGAAATCTAAGTACGTGAATTGTAATAACCTTTGGTTACAAAATTAAGTATATGTTAATATTTTCTTAGATAGCCTTCATGAGGTAGTATTCCTAATACATCTTTAATTTCTCAATGAGTGTTATCACAATATCACGCATTACACACACACACTCACAACTAATACACACATACAACTCAACACTTACACATAATCACTATATTATATATATTATATATATATATATTAATATATAGTAATAAATATGAATATATATATATATATATTATATAATTACTATTAATATATATATAATTATAGAGATATATTATTATATTAATTATTAATATACATTATAATTTATATATAAATAGTGTGAAATACTACAAAGCTTATAAAGTAAAGTAGAGGAATAGGTTTGGATAGACTATTAAGGGACTAGTTTCATAGGGTTGGAAGTGATATAGAGTTAATGTCACCGAGCTATAGGTAGAGGTATTGTAGAAATGAAGAGTAATAAAAATAAAATATAATTATATAGAATTAGATTTATATTTGGACTAAATATGTGAATAGAAAAGATAAGATCATGTCACTTCCAAAGAATTAATGTGAAAAGGTCAAAAAAAATTGCCACTGAGAAAGTGGTGTATACACTTCTTGTTAATATTTTTTTAATGAACGAAATTAGTTGGCAAAAATTCAGTGAATCCTCTCAAATTCGCATTAATGTTATCAAACATGGGTGATTATTCACGTTTCTATGCATAGCATAAATAAAGGTATTGTTAAAGAGGGACAGTGTTTGGTTGGTGAAAAGGTCAGTGATATATAGTAATTGTAAAATCCTAATGACGTAATTGAGTTATTAGTAATGATTAGTATTTATTAATTAGTAGAATGATTATATAAGTATGTGACTTTTGCTAGTGGAGAAGTTTAAAATCGCCAAGGTACTTTCTAGGTATGATATAGTGCTTGATTACATTTGCCTTGCATTAAATTATTAGGCCTAATTTGTTAACACAATCTTGTTCAAAAGTAAAGCATGAACTCGTTTATCTCTACTGAAATATGACAAATAAGGAAAGGAAAACAACTACTTTACTTTGACACTTCTTGACCATGGAGAAAGGAAAGAAATAGATAATAAATTCTAGGCCTAATCTACAGGGACACGAGTTGCATCGAGAAATTTTCTGGACTGACCAAAGATTTTGATATTTATTGACTCTCCTATTTAGCCTAATCGCCCCCTCCGGGGCTACAAAACGGATTATCTTCTAAATTTTATGCTAAAGTTAGTTATTTCAACCCATTTTTCAGAAAGAGCTCAGTTTCGTATACTTAACGACGTGCGGGTTGTTGTGTTTCTCGTGTTGGATTGTCAATGATCAGAAAGAAAGAAGTTAAAAAATAAATCGAAATTTTTTAATGAAAGTTTGAAATATGAATAGTTGAAATTAAATGTACAATAAAATTTGATTTAATTGAATAATTGGTATTTTATAAAATCATGAATAGTTAGAAATGAAATTTATTCGAAATTCTGTTAATGATAGAAGAGAAGAAGTTATTTTTTGTTTTTTTATACTTATATAAATCGCTAAAGATGATGTAAATCGCAGTAGTTAGTCATAATTAATGAACATAACGTGGAATTTATGCTTAATGGTGTTAAGAGGGTGTCTATCAGTGGGCCTGACTTTACTGTATTCTTTTCTGATAATTATATTTCAGTCTTAAGTGTACTAAATATCAACTATATGTTTTAATTCAATATTTCTCATAAATTTTTACTCTATAAGTTTTTTAAAACTTGTTAAGTTATTAGAATTTTTATAAACAGTATTAATAGTGTTAATAAATATATTCTTTTGTCAAATGATTAAATGTATTGTGATTATATATCAGAAGATTTTATGAAACTTTTGAAAATAAATTTTATGATTATATTCTTTGTAATGAGTAATTGGATGAGGAAGTGGTCATGATTCGGTAAGTCCTGTGGACTTTTTTGAGAGTCTAAATTGCAGTATTAATATATTGTCTTTAGAGTTAGAATATTGTAATCTGTTTTTTTTCTTGTATTTTTTTTGCATTTTTTCGTGTGTGGAGTGTGTACATAGTTTGAGATGCATGGTCGTGTGTATATGGAGGGGCAATTATAGCACGGGATTTGATTGTTTGTTGATTTGATTGTTGTTTTGTGGTGTTTTTTGTTATTATAAGACCTCGCTGTTTTTCGTTCATAAAAATTGATTTACAAATTATCTCCTTGTTGTTTTGATGTTTGAAGACATTCTGCTGTGTGGGTTAAGTAATTGTGTTTAGTAGTTTATATAAGCTACATTTCGTTGATTGTGTGTGAGTTGTGTGTAATGATCGCTAATCTGTTGTGAGCTACACTGTAGAAGTTAAAGTCGTGTTGTTTCTGTTGTGTAAGTGATAGTATCTGTGTTGTAGTGTGTGTTGTGTGGGTCGTTTGTGTTGTGTGTAAGTTATCAATTTCTGATCTTGTGTGTACGCCTGTAGTATCGTTGGCTGTGAGTACTGTGTAGAAGTTTAAATCTTGTGTAAGTGATATTCACTGTTGTTGGTGTGATTTTAGTTTGAGTACATTGTAAGTGTCTATGGGTAAATGTAAGTGGCATGGTGAATGTGTGTAACAGTGTTCATAGTGAACGTGTGTATACAGTGTTAATCAAGTGTTGTGTGTATATTCTGTGTTTTGTTCTATACTAATAAATTATAACATATTATGTGGTCGTTGCTGTCGCCACCTCGCAAGTATAAATATTAACACTTTATAGGTGATTTTATGTCTTTTGTTCTGTTAATAATATGATCTTTCTCTCCTTAACACATATTATACATATATTAAGAGATAGAGAGAGCTAATAGTGTAAAAACATCACACACAACTCATTAGAACTTATATAACGGATATATTCAAATACAATGAATATTTGAAACACTTAAACTTATAACATAGTATTAAAACAAAATACAATTTGTGGAGCGAAAATATTTTTTTACTTTTTCATGTAAAATTTACACTTCAAATGTGTCCCATATATATATTGTAAGTATAATACCTTTTTTCTTATACGTTAATACTTCCTACAAGAAAACTCATATTAACATACAATAACTTATAATTTTAATTCCAATGAAAACCTTTTTCGTTGAGGTTTCATTCACTTAAATATAGAGATACACACATGTTATAGTGATAGTAGGTATTTATTTTGTCTTTTACAACAAGTATTTAAGAGATCAAGAATATCATCCACTACACAGAACAGCAAATTCATTGCAAAAATTTTAAAAGTAATAGAAGTTAGTAAATCTAAATCTAAATCATCTTTAAATATCACAGGAACTCTTAACATATGAAAAGCATTTGAAACTAATAAGGATCATTTCAGATGATCACTACTGCCCTTGATTCTCTAATTTGAGCTCAGGTAAGACGCAGATAACAGTTAAGACACTTACTCAATTATCTTTGGCTTTAAATTCCTTATCGTGGCAGTAAGCTAGACAGCAGGAGATTGTTTAGAGTCTTGATGAGTGTCACGTGTAAACAACGCTAGATACGTCTAAAAGCAGTAAATACAGAGAGTTTCAAAAGGGAAAATGTCAGATTAGTTATAGAAGTAGATCAACTATAAAACAAAAGAATACTAATTCCCTTGTTGCTAGGTAAATAAACCCTCTATTGTATTTACTGTTTACTGTTTTAAGGTATTAATTGTTAATAATATCGATGATCTAAAGTATGTAAAACAGGTTGAGTATAAAACAGTAACCTAAGCATGCAAAGTTAAAGCAGGTAAAGCAGAAAGTAAAACGTAAAGCAGAAAGTTAACAGACCACGCCTAACAGCCAGAAACGTAAGCGCCTAAAGCAGATCTTAACAGCAGTAAAACAGAAGTTAAAGCAGTAAAGCAGATAGTTAAAGCAATAAACAGTAAAAATACAAAATGCATACTAATCCTCCTCTAGGTGTTAGGTAATTCAACAACCTCTATTGGATTTAACTGGATTTATCTGGTTTTAAGTATGTAAATTAATAATTAATTATAGTTATAGCAGTAAAACATGTGAGTTAAAATAGTTAAACAAAAGTTAAAACAGTAAGCGCAAAGTTAAAAAACAGTAAAGCAGAAAGTTAAAGCCATAAAGCAGTAAATCAGTTAAAAGCAGTATAAAGCAGAAAACGTTAAAGCAGTAAAGCAGAAAGTACAGCAGAAACAAGGTTAAAGCAGTTAACACATACACAAAGCATACTAATCCCTCTCCTAGGTGTTATGGTAAACCTCTATTGATTGTTTACTGAGTTTACTCGCTTCTAAGGGTATGTACATGTTAATGTTTTGAGTAAAATTTCGTACAATTGTTATATAAATAAAATGATATTTATGAATCAGATCACTTTGGCTATTTTCTTCTTACATAAAATTTTTAAAAATATTATATAATTAAAAGTATTAAGTAAAATAGTATATTCACAAGTAATTATATGTTATCTGCCACCCACTAAAATGACTAAATGTTTAGGTCTGTATATAGCTTCAGTTTTTATGATCACGAAAATGTTTAATATAATAATGTTATTGTTATAGAATAGTTTATTATTACAATCAAAACCTCTTAATTTCTGAAAATACTATTGAAATGTTGTAAATGTTAGAATATTATTAAAACTCGAATTGCAACTCATCCATTACCTATATGATTTTTTTCAATTCCCCAGCAGGCATATGCGTCCGCGTGACGCGACGCGGCGCGCTGGATACCGCGGAAATTAATTTGCGCCTGCGGGGCGCTCGGCGGCTGCGGAGCGGGGAAACGCAGGCGGGTCGCACTGCTGTGCGGGGTTTTGCAGCCTTTTGCGTGGTTGGGGCTTCATGCTGATTCCCTGGGGTTAACTCTTGTGACTAGGGTGAAGACATTTAATATTAATTCTGTTCAGTATTGATCGTGGGTAGAGATGAGCCATCAAAGGTGTTTCATCAAGTAGAGATCTCAATATAAGATCTGCGTATCAAAGATACGTCATCATTGATATGTTTCATCAAATCAGATGCTTCAAAGTTTAAGGCTAACTCAACAGTTGAGCATTAATCTGTACGCATTCATCAAGTTGAGGCATTAAATTCTGTAGGCATCAATGCATCTAGCGGCAATTATGCTGAGGCATCATTGCTGAGGCCCATTATTGCCTACAGGCATCAAAATATGGAGTGTGTGAGTGTAAGGTGGTACAGTGTCCTGTGTACGACTCCGGGTGTGAGTGCTAAGTGTATATGTGTTTAATGTAAGCTGTCTATGGAGACTGTAAGCTGCTTATTAAGTGTTATAAAAAATACTAACTCATATAGGAAGACTTCTAGCAGATTGTAATATACACCAATCGATTCCTCAGACCTTATTACCTAGGGGTAGATCACCCATATTACCGGGCCTAAATTCGGGGTTCAGTTGGGAGGCTATGAAAAATTTTTTCACTCGCGTACTCTCCTACCTTTTGGTTTTCATCCCCCGATCCTCCCTTTTTCCCACCTGCCCTTCTATAAAGGCGTTTTGAAAAAGTGGCACCAGTTTGGCACTATGTTGGCACTCACTTGGCACTATGTGCACTCACTTGGCTACTCATTGGCACTCACTTGGCATCATTGCACTCATCTTAGGGGCTCACATGGCACTCCCACCTGGCAACTCACTCACTGGCACTCATAGAGAACTATAACTCATAGCTACAACTAATAGTAACATCCCTAGCGTACCTTCTTTACGTTGATCTGGGAACGCATCAAAGCCCATCAATCTTAGCGCTGGGTCAAATGACCCATGGTAATAAGTGGTAAGTCAAAGGCTAAATATCATGGTCAACACAAGGCTTCGTAAAGACATCAAAAACGGGCTAAGTCCCTAAGGAAAGGACAAACATTTACGTGGGGTTCAAATTTGACCCCACGTATTTGGCAAGGGTAAGCTTGAATATCATGGTCAAATACAAGGTAAAGGACATCAAAAAATAAAGGGCTAAGCCCCTAAAATGGATGAACAAAAATTACCTGTGGGTCATTAAATTTTAGACCCATGGAATACAAAGGGTTGGTAGAAAATTTCCCTGATGGGCCTTAAGAATTGCAGCAACCCTGGAAGACCATAGTTAGCCAAGAAAAATTAACAGTGGGCCAACAATTGACCCATTGGTATCTGGCAGGTGGTCCAACATGCAATTGTAACCGCCCTCTACAGACATCAAAATAGGTGTCAAGCCCCAAAGGAGATCAAAAATTACCGTGGGCAAAAATATACCCATGGTATCTGTCAAAAACCTACGGAGGGACGTGTAAATAGGGGGGTTAATACGTACATACGGTTGACTGACGCCAACCCCGTTTGGCGCACCCTTCTTACGTGAAAGGTGGCTTAAAAAATTAGGGTTTGCCCAAAAATTAGGGCCGCCGAAATTAATAGAGGTTTGGCTTCCTAATATTAGGGTTCTCAACAATTAGGGTTCTCGAAAAATTAGGGTTCTTCAAAAATTAGTTAGGGTTCTCAAAAAAATTTAGGGTTCTCAAAAATTAGGGGTTTCTCAAAAAATTACCGTGGGCCAAATTGACACCCATGGGACAACAGGAAGGGTTGGGTCGAAAAAAAGGTTAAAAGTCACAAAAAGTGTAAAGTCCCAAAGTAAGGATAATGTCCCAACCTAAAAAGTAATACCGGCCTCAAAAAGGTCAAAGGCCAAAAATAAGTCATGGGTGGCAGGTCAGAGGTAAAAAATTTGGCGCTCAAAAAGGTCAATAGGTCAAAAAGGTCAGTCAAAAAAGGTCAAGGATCTCAGTCAAAGCGGCGAGTAGGTGCGTGCAATGAGTCTCTGCGCACATGTGGCATCTACTTGGCACTATTGTGTCCACTGCATCATTGGCACTCTTAAATTGGCACTCCAACTTTGGCACTCATTGTACTCATGTGGCACTTATCTCATGGCCTCCACACCCATAAGGCACTTCACCCTGGCACTCTCATAGATATAATCATAGGAACACTAATGAACATCTACTAATACTGTCTTACGTCGATGACGTTGGGAACATCATCCCAAAGCCATCCACAGTTAGCGTGGGGTCCACATATTGACCATGGTATATGGCAATGGTTAAGGAACTGAAATATCTTGGTCAAACAAGGTAAAGACGTCAAAAAATAGGGCTAGTCCCATAAAAGGAAGGACAATAAATTACCGTGGGCCAAAATTGGACCTCCATGAATACAATATGTAGTTTGGTCGAAAATTTACCTTGTGTGCGGTCAAATTGACCCAGTGGAAAATACACCAAAGGGTTTGGTCGAAAATTTCCGTGGCCAAAATTGACCCATGGAAGACCCAAAGGGTAGCCAAAAAATTACCGTGGGGCAAAAAATGACCCATGGACGACCAAAGGAAGCCCAAAAATTTCCGTGGGCCAAAATTGTTCCCATGGAAGATCAAAGGGTACCCATAAATTACCGTGGGCCAAAATTTACCCATGAAGACCAAAAAGGTACCCAAAATTTCCGTGGGCCAAAATTGACCCATGGAAGATCCAAAGGGGTAGTAAAATTAACGTGGAGCCAAAATCTGGACCCATGGAAGACACAAAGGGTTGGTCGAATATCAATGTCAAACAAGTAACTGACATCAAAAGGGCTTAATGCCCCTAAAGGTTCGTCCTAAAAATTACCGTGGAGCAATAAAATTGCCCGACGGTCGACGAAAAAAATTAGGGGGCGTAAATTAGGGGGGTAAACGTACAACGTTTGCTGACGCAACCGTTTGGCGCACACTTTCTTCGAAAGGGTGCTAAAAATAGTGTTGCCAAAAAAATTAGGGTTTTGCCAAAAAACTTCAGGGCTCAGCCACTCCGAGAAAAATTAGGGTTTTGCCGAAACAAATTAGGGTTCTCAAAAAAATTAGGGTTCACAAAAATTAGGGTTCTTCAAAAATATTAAAGGGCTTCTCAAAAAATTAGGGTTCTCACAAAAATTAACGTGGCCAAAATTGACCCATGGAAGAGTAGAAAGGGTTGGTACGAGAAAAGTAAAGTCCAAAAAGGTAATGGCCAAACAAGGTAATAAGTCCCAATGAAAGGAGTAAAGGCCCAAAGTCGTCAAAGGCCAAAAAGGTCAGGTCAGGGTAAAAAAAAATTTGGGCTCATAAAAGGTCAAAGGTCAAAAAAAGTCAAGGTCAGTTCCAAAGGGCAGTGTAGGATGGTCAAGTTCAATTTTTCTCTCGGAATGGTCTCTCCTACTACTATGATACGGAATTATTAAAGTGTGCCGTCATAAATGAACTAGTATTTTGATAGAACTTTCGTGCTGTTATTACTGACGGTAGTTTGGTGTTGTATCACTCAAGAAGAAAACATGAAATTTCTTTAATAATTGCTTCCAAGCATCTCTATGATCTACAGTGAATCATCATGCTGGGGATAGATTCAATTTTGGCATTATCTCATATTAATATACATCACTGAGAATCTTCACCTGTATGACGTTCATGAATAGGTTCAGAGCACGACACAAAAATTTGGCTTCTGAAATTATTGTCAACGGCATGACTACTCGGAGGAAACAAAGAAACTGTTGATTTGAATATCTGAACCATTCGTCGGTGATGCAAAGCTTAAGTTGGATGATTTTAGATAAGGCTATTAATTTCTGCATATAACTTCTAGTTTTAACTCTATATACTTTTTTCTCTCTCAAAGAGATCCAGATCTATCGCTCTATTGCAGAACAAAACACAAGAGTTTCAACTGTGAACGAAAATAGAAAGATCATTCATTATCAATAATTTTCTGTAAAATTACTACATCTATATCCTTGTTATGAATTTTCAGTTTTCTGTCCCATATCTTTGCATTTTCTATAAACGTTTCAAAAGTAATCTGATTGTTCCTTAAGTACTGGAATTGGGGTTCCTTTATCTCTTTTTCTCATTTTCCTTTTTATACAATTTCCTTGTCTTTCTTCCTTTCCAAAATAATTACAATTGCAAAGTGTACTCGCTTTTCCGTTGTCAATGGGAAAACCAAATATCGTATGTAATCCAAAATAGCACATGGATAAGATAATCATGCGGATATATGCTTCAACATTTGATTTCGAGCGATATTTACGTCACAAGTAATGACCTATCAATTATTAACTATTGCTAGATTTCCGAACTGCAACTATCAAAATTACTGCGCACTACCTTGAGACGGCACTATTCCTCAACTCATTCTAATCAATTCTCACTACGAAGTTGTTTAAAAATTTTCTAACAAGTTCCGACAGAACATTTTCTAATCGCTTTCCGAGTTTCCGAGGTGCGAGATGCAAATTAATTTCATTTTTTAATATTTGCTGGGATGCGAAAGTCCACATGCGAATATATATATATTATTAATATAATATTATATACTTTATATATTTATATTTAATATTATATATATTATATTATATATATATATATATATATTAATATATACTATATTAATATATTATATATATATTAATATAAGTATTATATATATATATATATATATATATTATTATATTATATATTATATTTCTATTATATATGATAAAGTTATTCTTCCTTCTTCTCCCCAAGACTGGGGGTCAGTAAGGTGCGTGACATGCATATATGGGAAAAGAAAAGTAGTAGAAAAGAATATGACAAGGCGAAAAGAAAGCCCAGCCTTACCGCCCCGTCTATACCTAGTGAGAACATCGTTTTCAGCAGTCAGAAAAAATTCACCCTTAGATGCTTCACATGGGACCGTGACGGACTTTCACTATGGCAATGATCGTCAAGGTTAGGGTTCAATTCCCTTATGGCCCAGGTGGGACCACAACCATACCTCCTCTAAAAACCCCTCCATTCAACTCCTATTATGAACTTTTATTCTCGCCTCTGCCAACTTCACATTTCTCTCCTCCAGAGACACTTCGTTCCACTAGACTCAAATCCACTTTTTTTCTTCGGTCCTCAAGCCGTCGATTCCCAACACACTCCCACTATACATCCGCTTGTAACTCACCGAAAACTGTCATTCATTTCCTTTCTCATATGATCAAACCATCTCAACGTACTTTCATTTATTCCTTTTATTTACCCTTCCTTTTTTCTGCTTTACATTTCTTAATTACGTTCATTCTCATTTTTTCCTCATTCTTTTTCAACCTAACCACACCTTAAGATTGTCTCATCTAAACATGGACGTTAACTTTAGATCAATACCTACTTATTTCCTTTCATACTGAAGAAAAGAGGACCATAGAAACATGAAAGATCTAGAAAGAAGAATCGCCAGTAGAGTCGATCTTACGAAGCCGCATTGGTTAGAGCATAGAAAAGATTAGAAGATATAAGATGTTTCTCAGATACTCCTGCTAGATAGATTCGAAAACTGTAGAAAGAACAGAAGTTATAGTGATAGGACGAATAGTTGGAGGGTTGAGATTGGTTTCCTTTTTCGTACAGGAGCAAACTTTCCAGTCAGAAAAAAGCACATTAACACAGGTAACAACATTTCCTCATGGTAAGACCCTAGCGCACTCAGACTTAGTCCTTTTACTCCACCAAATAAAGATTTAATTGTCACCAAGCCACCATCCTATGCCATTCACATTATGAACTTCCATACTACACTCTTGTCATGCATACCGTCTCCCTTTTCAAATATCCAACATAATATCACTAAATCATTTAAACTCAGACACCTGTTCACCTGCTCACCATCCAACATAAACTTCACACCGATGGACTGTCCTCAACTCACCACCATAACATTACTCTTATCTACGTTTACTTTCAAACCCCACTCTTTTTACACACCCTGCCAAATCTCTCTACCTAATCCTCTTCAAACTCTCTTCAGATTTCACACACAAAATTCAAAGCATCATCCGCAATATTAATTTAGGTAGGGCAGCCCCATCACCTCCTAAAATCTCTCCATCCATTCTAACCCCAAATTAATCCTGCCACCATATATACTACTACCCATCTCTAATTTCTTTCATAACCCCATCTCATCTATAACAGAAATTGGAATACCAGGGAACAATACCCTAATCCTGCTCTACTGCCCGCTAATTAATATTGTAACACTAATTCACTTTTGATCAACCATTTATTCTACTAACACACGCTTCACTATCGATCATACATACTTTTGGATTCCTATTACAGTAAGCCTACCACAACACCATAAACATTACTACACCCACCGATAGACTTCCTTTTATCCTATCATACGCCTGTTGCAAATCATAATAAAAATTAAAAATAACAATTTAATTAATATGTTCTTCTCCTCAATTTAACTCAGTCCATCTTGTTTCTTCAATGTAACAACGTATATTCAGTCCCACATGCCCCTATACCACTAACTCTAAAACGCACCAACCTTAGTTACTTCCACCAATCAGTCCTTCGTCACATCGATCCGCACTCTTTCGACTTATGTACCAGCACAATATTATCTTCATATACACTACAATCGAATAATACTAATTCCCTAATTCCTACAGTCCCCTCTAACTCCTCCCTTCATAATTAAGGTATATATTTATAGCTCTCTTCCAATCCTCGGAACTAATACTCCATACAACGCTTTATTACATCATCCAACTTCCAACAATCAATCAATCACCACTTCGCCATCCGTCGTTCTTGAATCATTTCACCAGTAATTTCATCTTATGAACTAGCAGATACATTAAACCATTCTTTCCTATTCCCTCACTTCTACCCATTTCTACCTCCTCCTTTGCAATAGGAAGCCTCATCCCCAAAAAAAGTACTGTATTTCCTTTCTTGCACCCATCAACACCACACGACATTCACTATCACCTTCTTCATTAATGTTAATATTAATACAGATTGCTCGAAGTGTTTCTATTCCACACTTCCCTCGACATCAACTATTCAATCAGTATACAAAAGCACCACACTATTCATTATTTTAGCAGGTCCCCTTTTTCAATTCCTTAACCTTTCTCGCTTTCCTTCCAGAAGAGCTTCTTTTTCCCCTTCCAAGTCCTCCATTCATCCTCCTCAAACTGTTTTCATCTTTACCCACTTTTTTTAACCTCTTACGTTATGCACTTTTTAGTATTCCTTTTTTTCCTCCCATATATACTTACAATACACTTACTTCCTTTGAAACTTCATCCAATATATTAAGTTCGTAATTAATTATATAATATTATATATATATATATTAATATTATTATAATATATATCTCTATATATTATTATATATATACTTATATATATTATTATATATATATATATATATAATCTTAACTATATTATGTGGAGGAGGCCGTCTCCTCCACCATTCCCAGATCTATCTATTCTACATCCATTTGCCGATATAACCCATCCACACATTGTCAGTTCGGCGAACATTCTATGAACACCACTAGCCGCTTTTAACTTTAAATACACAACACCTCTTCGCTCCTATTGGTAAAATCTTGAACCAAACAACTTATATCTTTCTTAATTTTCAATACTTGCTTCTTCCAAACATGCTCCATCTCTGCCCTATTGCGTTTTTTTTGCACTATTGGATCGGGCTGCTTGCTACGCTAATCTATATACTTGGACTGGCTTGCTTAAACTGGGGATGATTCTTGCCTTCTGCAATAACGTGAAGAGGCTGTATCGTTGACTGGGAAATGAAGCAGGCTTTTATTCTCCTTCGACTTAAATCTTTCTCTTCTACCATAATGTCAATTAGGTTCCGATAGTGCTTGTTTCTCATGACTAATTCAGTGCTAGAGGCAGCGGCGTATACGGGAGTGGAAAAAATTCATCGTTCTCCTAACACTTCTCGCTAAATTTTTCATTTCAGCTAGTATCCGTGCAGGGATACTCTTCCGTACGATCAAGAAGAGGGGCTTCATATCAACGAAAGTGCGATATACCTCCTTGGTTCTCCTACTGACAAAGATCTTTCTGGCATTTTGCTCAAAAAACATCTCTAACAACTTCTGTAAATGTGCCTTTCTTCCCTCCTCTTATTCCGAACTGAAAATCCAATCTCTTCGGCCTAATATTTTCCTTCCAACTTCAACCTGGATCGGATTCTGGGCATTCCTCCTTCCTTCTCCTTCTCCCAGGTGTCCTCTGGTCTTTTGCCTGGTGATTAACATTTGATCGGGTACATGTGTCTCCCTGAGATCTTAATTGAAACTTATAGATAGGCTGGTTGGCTCGGATGGATTCTTCCTTCGAGTTTCGAGGGGAATGTGCTTGACGTGCTCGGTACTCCACCGGCCCTCTCCGTTCATAACTTCTATATATCTATCGTCTCATAATAAGTAGCATTCCCTCAGTGTTTCAGGAAGCATCGCTCACAATGTCCAACCTATTCCGGAAAAATAAGGAAGCTCGCTTCTGATCCTTCTAAGCTATCCCCTAAATGAGCGGAGTGCCCACCTCTGCTAAGATCTTTGAAACCCTTCTAAACTCCTCATCATGTACCATCTGGAATCTCATCTCTCTTCTTACCGATCGCCAATAAAGGCTTTGGCGTTCTAAGGAATCTACTAGCCGATATTTTTACTTTCATATTTTAATCCAATTTTATTGTTTTATATCTAGTTTTGTGGTAACATATCGGGGAGACTTGGCGTGTGATGGCTCTTGACATATCCAAAGTCTTTGACCGGGATCGAACGACGTTCACTGCTCTCTAAAGCTCCCCTCTTTTGGGATTTCTACTTCTCTCTTTTGCTATAACCTTAGGTGTCCTAACTTTCTTTCATAAGTCGCCCTCAATATCGGTGGCATGGGTTGATGGGACACGACTTTCTTCCTTATTTCTGTCAATAGTTTGCGTGTTCCTCAGTGTTCGTGTCTTCATCTCTACTGTTATTCCTACTTTTTACTATAATATATCTTCTCACTGCATATTCTAACTCCTATCCACTTCAATATGCCCGATGCCTCGATAACCTTCATTATCGTTTCAACTTCATTTTCAATTTATGCTTCTGCTCCCTTATTTACTTCTAGAATTGCCTCTCGTGCTTAATTTCCTTTCCGTGATTCTATTCTCACTCAGATCTGAACTAAATTTTCCCGAGTGGGGTCGTCTTACACTAATTGGGAAATTCAATTCTATTAAAAACCCACCTCTAAAATCTCCCTTTCCATAAAACACCTTCATAGACTTTTCTATCTCTTTCGGACGGTTTCTTTCGTCTCTCCTGTTGACAATAATAACATCCTTGACTAACATAAACAAAAAAAATGTCCTTCTAATTTTCCTATGTTGCTAGGGCTGATTCTCTATAGAAAACTGGGAGTTCTGTTTTAGACTACGAGAGATTTTTTCTCCTCTCATTCTCAGCTAACTGCCACTTGTCAAAGGTCTTATCCGTCCCTTTAGTAATTGCGATGCTGTTCTCTCGATATTTTGGGGGGCTCTTGGTTTCACCCGGCTTTTGGGACAAGGGTCGAAATCAAATAGGACCAAAGGCTTTATAAACTGTCCCTGTACTATTCCAGTTCACCCTTGACCCTCTATCTTCTTCGGCGCGATGTTGGTACTTTATTCTCTTTTCTAATAGGTACTCCTTCGATCTATTCAGCTGCAGGTGTTCGATAGGAGAACTTACACTCGCGTACCAACCTACCTTTACGAACGCCCTCAATAGCACAAGGTTGCTGTGTCCCTGCGCACGAGTATATTATTGTGTAGATATTTGGTAATTCCCAGGCCTAGTTTCTGCTGCCAGTGGCTTCCTATTTTCCTTTGCCAACGTTCTGTTTTGTGGAAACCCTCACCTTTATTCCACTATCTGTGTTTCTTGATTGAAATTTAATTCTCTCCTCACCTTTAAAGCCTGCGTTTGTTCTAACATCTGCGTCCATTGCGGTACTAGTGGTGAAATTTGGCGTGCATAATTACCTTGAATTCCTTCTCTACAATTTTTATAAACCAACTCATTATAATATATATATATATATTTATATATAATATATATATAATTAATATATATTTATATATATATATATATATATAATATATATAATATATTATAATATATATATTATATATATATTATTGATAATAATATAATATATATATATTAATATTATATATTATTATAGTATATATATTAACTAGTATATATATATATTATTTTTATATCTTTTAATATATATATAACTATAATATAGTTATGATCATATTGTATAGTCTACATTATATATTATTACTAGAGTATTATTATATTCAAGTATATATATATATGATATATATATTTATATACCAATTAGTGATGGAACTCGAAGCTGGATTTTTTGGACATAACCCGCGTTTTTCGGTGTTTTTGCGGTTACCTAAAATTTATATTCGACATCACCTCGGTACGGAATTTTTTGGCAGTTCCTAACATATTTCAATTCTAAATCTCGTGGTTGCGGTTGGTCGCAATAAAAACTTTCTATGTTATAGCTGTGTAATAAGATTATGTGGAGTGGAAAGATGGAGCATCTTTGAGTTTCCGAGCTATTGAGAAAACAACCGTTGTTCTCATGCCCAAAGAAATTCAAAGAATAGATCAGATGCTAGTCTGCAATCCAGAGTTTGCCCTCGCTATGCGTGAATTAAGTTGTTGCTGAAATAAGGAACTCTATCAAAACTGTAGGAGAGTAAATGTGTAGGGTGAACATCATCTGGCATACGGTTGTGGATATGTGATTCTAAGCATATAGAGAGAGGTCTTTTATGAAAAGTAGAGAGGAGTTGAGTGGAATATAAAACAGAACCTTGAGTAACACCACTATTTATACGGATTTTAAATGAATGACACGGTGGCAATTCACATCAAAATACTGGTAAGAACAAGAGTGACCAAAGAAACAGAAAGACTGAGAAGAAGATCGACAGTAAGGTAGATCGCCAGTAGATTGCTTCTTGGCGAGCAGAGAAAAGAATTAGAAGAATGTGAGATGTTTATTCAAAATCTTACCTGCTATGGAATAGATAGTTCGAAACTATGTTTAGAAAGAAGAACAAAAAGCTTAGAGAGATTTGGCGATAGTAAGAGGGTTGAGAAGTTCCCTTCTTCGTACAGGAGCAACTTTCCAGTCATAAAAAAAAGGCCAAAGTAGAAAGACCAGACGGAATAATTTAATAAGAGCACGAGTGGCCAGCTTAAATTAAAGCACAAGTTTTGATACCTATAGGAGGAATACCATACAGATAACGTACGTCTTTCTTAAGTTGTTAAGACTCTTGAAAAAGCAGAATAACACCTTTTGAAGAAATTACACAACATTTGCATAAATATGTTGGAGGGATGTGGAAAGAAGAATAGCAACTGGAATCGTCTAGGTGAATTAGAAGCAAACGGTTTTGAGCAAAAGGTTCAGCAGTAGTGGAAGGTTAAACGGCATGTTATAGCCGCGGAAAATTACTAAAAAGGCAAGGGATATCTGAAGAGAGATCCGGTAATTTTGAAAAAATGTCCAAAGCTATAGGGTTAAATTGAAATTGACATTAAAATGAAAAGAAATACTGAGAAATATGAAAAATTATTGAGTGTCATGGAGAATAGATTTTTGCAACGATTTGAAGGTATGAAATATAAAGTAGGAAGTGGTTTCTTTGGAAAATTTGAAGAGACAGTAAATTTATCAAAAGGCATGCGTCCCTTTGCCGATTAATTAAAAACGAGTAAACAAGCAGAGTTAATACCAAGTTATATCTACTTGTTTATAGTTCGAAGGTATAGATATGGTGGTGTGACACGCACTCCGATGCTAGAGAGAATTAGCTCGCGCTTTGCACATTCCACTCCGAGGACCCTTTCCACGGAAGCTGGAGTAATCATTTCATGGGAAATCAAAGAAGTACGAACTTAAAAGTCCATGTTAGCAGCACCGAAGTGCAGACGTTTTCGTCTGCCGTTGAAGGGTCTTTCCTGGCGGATGACCTGAAGAGAATAGAACAAGAAAAACAGATATGAGAACTCATCGGTAGGAACCTAGAAGGAGGATAAAAATTTAACAGAATACTTAGGATAATTGAGAATTAGGAAAAAATATCTAAGAATGTTGGTTCATCCTCAAAGTACGATCAGAGCACTACGAGTAGGCGAGCTTCCCCAACTGCTCGAGATAATCATTGATAGAAAAGTCGTAGCAAACGTTCACCTAAACTTTATAATTGAGAATTGAAAGGAAAGACATTTGAACCGTGGTGAACGTTGAAAATCAGCAGAATGATCGATTTCCAGGAGAAAAATGGCTGAAGAGACGATGAATGTGTTCTATTTATATGACATAGCTTTTGAGCTCATTAGGTAGAATATTTATGGAAAGAACTCAAATCAAAGAAACGGGAACAAACATCATGCACCACATTGGCAACACTTTCCTTTGGAACTGAAATTGAGAGAAAGAAATAGTAAGGATGTCAACAGAGTAGCATGCTTAATTCAGAACGACTCAAACCTAAGTTTCGAGGTTGTAAGCCATAAGAGATTCTGGTTTAGAGTAGGGGAGAATGATATATTTCAACTCAAATAAAATTAAAGATTTAAAACCGAGAAAGGTTTCAGAAATTTATTGAAAAAAGGAAGACCGTACATTACAACAAAGCCTGCGCAATACCATCCGTGACGGCCACAATACTCCATCTCCAAGAAGGGCCGTCAAATGACCTTTAATCTGATGATCGTAGGGAGGAAAAGGGGTTTATTTTTGGAAAGCCACCCTTTAAGGTCTTTCTCCAAAAACTAATCTATTTTTATACTCATTTTTTTATTTCTTTTTTTAAGACTCACAGGTGAGATTCTTAAATTGTTAATTTTTTATTGTGTGTGAATAAGGGAGAACTTTATCTCCATCGTGTTAAGAAGAATGGTTGGATATGAGCACAAAAGAAGAAAAATATGGGTACTTCGAGTGGGGTGCATGGGTTATGTACTCTAAAACACGTTTGCAGTGATATTCCAATGTACATGGTCTCAAAGGAGCGTTTTTCCCTCTCATATATATACTTTATATATATATTACTTATACTAGTAATACTATTATATATATACCTATATATTATATATCAATATATATAATTATATATGACTATAACTGTATATATATATTATATATATATAACTCGGCTGCGCCGTCTCGCCCGTGGCGTGCCGTGCCAAATTTTCTGTGTCGTGCCTGGTGTCGCTGATGGTTCGCGCTCTTCAGTGCGGTGCGGTGCGCAGTTTGGCCAAATAGAGCATGGTGCGTCGCTTTGTCGGGTGCCAGCCCAGATGGCAGACGGGGTGGTGCGGTGACGGTAGGCTGTGGCCGACCTTTCCCCCGGTGACGGAGCGTGCCGGTGCGCAAAAATCCGGGAGCTCGGGCCAACACTATATACTAATTATCTATAATATACTATACTATATATCATAATATATTTATAACTATAATATATATATAGTAACTACTCTATATATTATATCACTATTAACATAATATGACCTATATGTTTAGATATACCTATACTATAATATCTATAATATATATATATAATTAATGAACGGAATAATACTGAAGTGAAAATGCATGGGGACTTTGAATGCGCACATAGGAGGGGAGAGAATAGGTACCGAGATTGCAATGGGGGCGTTTGGAATAGGAGAAAGGAAACGCGGAGGGGGAAGGTTGTTGGATTTTGCGGTAAGCAATAGGTTTGGTCAGTGATGAAATAACATACTTATGCCCATAGCGGACTTTCGCATAAATAGGACTGGTCAGGTGGAATAGTAAATTGTTCGAGGACTATCACGGAAAGTCGATGAAGACCTTATCACCTAATTAACTAACAAGGAAGGTGTAAGAAGACGTAAATAGTTAACCATCAGTTCACTTGATTGGACCATACAGTTGGTGGCTGCGGGATATTAAATCTCAAAACCCCGTTACCGAAACTGAAGATGCGCTAAACTGAGAGAGAGATTGGCAGTAGGAGAAGATTAAAGGAGGAATGAAGGTGAAAAAAGGGTTTTTTGTATGAAAGGGACAATTTCCCGTTTTGGCGGGGGGGGATATGACTACCAGAGGAAGAAAAGAATCGTTGTAAAGATGTAAGAAGAGAGTGAGAGTATTTTTAAAGAAAAAATTTGATTATTATTCATGAATGATACGCTGGGGGTAAAAAACCGGGTTCCAGAAAGAAAAAGACTCTCTGCATGGTGGACAGATGAAGTTGCACGTGAGTAAAGGAAAAAAAAATAAAAAGTTTAGAGCGTGGTTGAAAAGAAGATCCCCTGAGACAAGAGCGGAATATATGGTAAATAGAAAAGAGGCTGAGACCATAAAAAGGAGACGCGATGGAGGCAAGCAGTGGGATGAGGATCGGTGAACAACTGAGACAGGAAATGGGTGGAACTAAGAAATTAATATTAAAATGGCAAAAACCTACGAGGCAGGAGTGACTTGTGCCACTCAGTAAAGGATAAGGTCACAGTCAAGGCTGAGAGTGATTGCGCCCTGAGAGATGCAGCGATCAGGGTGGGGAAGTACTTTTTCAGAGTTATATAATCAAAGAAGGAGAAGAGAACCTTCCGGGAGACGCAGATGTATGGAAACAGCTTCCGAATTAAACTGGACTGAGCGGTGCGATTACCACAATGCGATAGAAGCTTGGAGATGGCCAATAGGGAATTATTGAAAATGGGAAGAGTCCCAGGATGTGATGGGGTCTGCCGGTAGGAGATACATTGACGATTGCTGAGGAGGTCTAAATGGATGTTGATAGATGTGTAACATGATTTCTGGAGCCAAGTGAGAGAAAGTAACCTGCAGAGTGGGCAAGGGCGACCACTAGTACCGATAGTTCATAAATGGGAGCTAAGGCGACTGTTCCAATTAAGGGGCATAATCGTTGCCTGCCGCAATGCCATGAAGTTTATATTGAAAAGGATCTTGGGAGCAAGGCTCAGGTACCGGGAGTTGACGAAGCGAACTCAGAACTGAAATGAAGCACACGTATTGCGATTCAGGCCGTGACGAGGTACCGCGGAATGATATATTTCTTCTTAGCAAATGATGAATAGAGAAGAAGCCTGGGAGTTGGGATAATGAAGTGGTACTATGTGACTTTGTTGGATTAGTATAAGCTAATTTGAGACAGTGTACCTTAAGGTGTAAATCTTTGGGAGACACTTCGAAGGATCGTTACTTTACCAGAATAGATACCCAAGTTTTTGACTAAGAAGTTGATAAGGGGCTTTACAAACAGTAATGTGAAAGTGCCCAAGTCAGGACAGCGTATCAGGGTATATGTTACAGTGTTATGGCAGTGAAGACAGAGTGTTAGATTCAGGAGGAGAGTGTTTTGTGCTATTTGTTTTGTTTCATACATACCGTATAGGACAAGTTGGTTACGTGCAGAGATTTGCGTTGTGTTAGAGGAGGAGAGATAATGTTTGTATATGGCGTATGCAAGACGATATTTTTGATTTTCTGGTTTGCAAGAGACATCGTTGCAGACGTTATCATTGAGAGTAGCGTGAAGATTTCAGTATGGAGAGGTGCCTTGCGACGCTAGGGGAATTTGAAGATCGAAATACTGAGTCAAGACTGAGTGATGAACGATAGCTAGGGTACGGAGAGTAACTTTAAACTATAGGAGATTCGGTGGGTTTGTTGTTCGTTGATAAGAATGATTGTTGAGAAGATGCGATGTAACTTTGTTTGTTTGGGAAGGTGGTACGACCACAGTGTAAACAGACAGTGGATATGAATGGAGGCGCTGAATAATTAGAGGAAATAAGTAATATTATGAACTACTATCTATCGACGAGTCTGGTCAGTTGTCTCCCTTGCTGAGAAACTAACATTGTCTGACGAACAGGGCTTTAAACACGTTATTTATACCATGATTGCTGGAGAGCCGGATACTATTTGTATTGGGTCGAGAGCTCGTGGATACTTCAAAGAAAAGGCAGTAAGATCGCTTGGCGTTGATCTGGAGATGGGTAGGTTGCAGGGTTCTTTGTAAATAATCCGTAGTAATTGTGGTGATCCAGAAGAGAGCAGAGAAGATGGATTTCGTGAGATATAAAGTCAAGAGTGAGTTGGGGTGTCTGAGAGGACGGTTGAAGGATTTGATCGAGTAAGACATACAACTGAGAGTATTTGGACACATCTAAGCAGATATGATGTCAGATTATGATACTTCTTCGGCCAGATTTTTTAATGCATGGTCAAGCCTGCAGTAGAAGACCGACGGGAACGACCAATGGAAACAAAGGATTGGATAAGGATGATGTGGGTCCTGGCGTCGCTGTGGCGAAAGGGGGAACGCTGATTCAAGGTGGGAACATCGATCCTGTACGAGGAGAGGTTCCGTTTCGGAGTGAGCTTTGGCAAACGACAGGGTGATGACCCTACAACGGGGTCTCGCTGGTGAGGTTTGGAGATTGCATATATATTATATATTATATAATTAATATTTTATATATATATTAATATATCATTATATATTAATATAATATATTCATATTTATATTATATTAACTATAATATATATATATATATTAAATATACTATATATATTATATTATATATTTATATATATATATAATATATATTTAATATTATTTTATATTAATAGTTTTTATTAATATTAATTAATATATTAATATAATATATTATAATAACTAATATAATATATATAATATATTTATGATATATATATATTTATATTATTTAAATGCAACAAGGTAATTATTGTCATAATATTTGATATATGTACATACACTAAATATATATATAAATTATATATATATATATTAATATAATATAATATATATTATGAATATATTATTTTATATATATATTATATATGCTATAATTGTATATTATATTAATATATATATATATATAATTATAATATATATATCTATATTATATATACTATATATTAATATAATATTAATTTAATTATATTATTATATATAAATATTATAACTATATATATTATATTAATATATATATATATTATAATTTATATATATAGACAGAATAGAACTATTTTTTTATATATATATATATAATATATATATATATATAATATATATATATTATATATATATATATTATTACTATATATATATATATATATTATATATATACTATATATATTAATATAATACTATATAATATATAATAGTAATATATATATTATATATAATATATATTATATATTCATATATTGATATATATCTAAGATATATATATTATAATAGTATATTACTGGGTATACTGAATATCATGGCTGTGAGGAGGTTGACTATTATATATATATAAAAATATATATTTCGCCCGACCTCCTCACCTATTTATTAATTTATATGTATATTATTTATATATCAGGACTATAGAGAGCTTGGTTATTCCTAATTATCCTACTATTACCGTTTGACATAGTTATCATCGCGTTATTTTTCCTACTGTTAGGTATATATCACTTATTAGATATATTATAATACATCGACTGTCGAACATATATAACGTATATTGGTTATTGGCGCACAGGCTTGGTATATAATATATATGCGGGCTTGCGATGAACGTATTCGCTTTTCCGGTGTAGTCGGGCCGTCCCGTTACTCAAGGCATGGCCTTCCCGAATTTCTTAGACACAAAATTTAAGGTATCATATCTGGTTTAATAATAAAGTGCAGAGGTTTAATTAATTTTATATTCGTCGCTGTTGGGAACAAATCTCGTAAGTCCTTTCTAAGTTGAGAACCGATAAGACGTGAAACTTTGAAGCCATTCAGAAGACAAATATTCATTGAACCATTAGTAGAAATTAGTTTATGACAGAATTTTTGAAAATTGATAGTAATAGCGTATCAGATGCTGGAGTAATGAAATCGATTGTATCCAAAGAATTAACAAGTTAAAAAATTACAGACCAACATTTCTACTTAAATTGCGCACCCAACATGACTTATATCTGCACATTCCCATTTTTATAACTAATTTGGGATGATCTAAAATCAGCAATTTAGGAGAGAGGTCTTTTAAATCTTAAAGACATATGTTCTTCCTTGTAATGTTGATCAACATACGATCATCGGTGTAATGTCCATACTGAAGAAGATGGAAGAGATTGTTTCTTAA
Organism: Trachelipus rathkii; assembly: GCA_015478945.1. Taxonomy (NCBI): domain Eukaryota; kingdom Metazoa; phylum Arthropoda; class Malacostraca; order Isopoda; family Trachelipodidae; genus Trachelipus; species Trachelipus rathkii. Next base: position 64,557 of record JABUQX010128329.1, read on the forward strand.
TAATCATATTTACAAGGGAAGACAGAAAGCTCCCTAATAGATGAATTAGTAAATAGTCAGAATGGGTATATTATGAGAAGTTGAAATGGCATCACAGCACAGATCGTCAAAAACAGCAATAGACGGACTAGTTTCTTGTTCTCAGAGGGTTCGTGTGGGATTCAAGGAGTCTGCAAGTCTGAGTCGCGAGTCGGGGAGTAGTAGTTAGTTGAATGCAGAGTGGGAGTTCGGAGTTAACGGAGTTCGGCAATTTTGTAAAGGGTGGAGGTGGAGTCGGAGTCATTTTTTTTTTGGAAGAGGTGGAATCGGGAGTCGTTGATGTCGAATCTAAGTCGGAGTCGGTAGTAGGCAAATTTTTCAAAAGTTTTGGAGTCTGAGTTCGGAGTCGGGTCGAGTCGGATCGGAGAGCTCGGAGTCGGAGTTGTGAGTCGGTAATTTTGTAGAGCGGTGGACGTCCGGAGTCTGAAGTCGGAAATTTTTGATACCGCACCACCAACCCCTGGTTTTCTCTAAAGTCCAACAATTTTCCAAAAATATTTATACATCTTGTTTGCAAATGACTGGCAATTTTTTTAACCACAATGTCTACTGCTTCAGTAGAAAGAGGCTTTTCAACATCTTGATTATTTGCTAAAACCAAACTTTAGAAATACTTATTGAGATGAAGATTAATTGGGTACTTCGCCTTTCATTTGAAGTTCCATCGGATTATTGATTTAATAAAACTGAGTTTATCTCGGATTTTTGATCAATCCATCTATATGCTCCCGTGCTTGCATACTTATACTACGTTAACAATAATTTATGGTAAGATGATTTTTAGTAATTTCTTAAATTAAATTTTACTTATATATCACCTATAATTTATTCTTAGAATTTTAATAATATTTTAGGTCTTGAATCAACTTATTTTAATACTATATATATATATATATATATATTAAAATATAATATATAATATATATTATATATATCATATATATATATTATATATAATAAATATAATATTATACATATTAATATATATATTATATATATATATTTATTATATAATATATAATATATATATATATATATTATTATATTAATATATATATAATATATATATATGTGTAAGAAATACGATTTTTATTTCTGGCCTCAACCCTACGTGAGAAAAAATTCTCACTGGTGATATACGCCAACTAGTATATTATTAATTATATATAAATATAATATATATATATATAATATTATTATATATAATATATATATATATTATTTATTATCTATAATATTAATATATATATTATAATATATATATTATATATATATATATATTATATATATTTTATATTTTAAAATCGTTGTAAATAAAGATTATTGCTATATAATTTGATTTAATATTTTGGTGTTAGAATCTCTTTTGTTTATAATTATAAATATTTTTAATATATACATTAAGGATTTGAGTAATCAGCCGCTGATAAGTTAGTTTTCTCAAGTTTAATGCTTATCTATAAATCGAGGTGTTAAGCTCTAAATAGAGACACCCACCTGGCTTAGAACGAAGCTTTATTCCTCAGTAACAAAGTTATCGTAGTTCCTACGTCCTATCAGTTAAGGGTCGGTCTTCCAATCGATAGTCGTATTAGTGCGTGACTGATAGCTGATAAGTTGTGATAGCTCCTCTCTCGTGTTATTTTTAAGCTTCTACCGTTAACTTGAGTTCAGTTTCATTATAACTCGTGATTAAGACAAATGGTGCAAGACAATACTCTCGTGCTTAGCTCTAGTTAGGGCCTGCCCGCTTTGGCACGACGGTGGTGTTTAACCTCGTATTATTTTCCTGTAGATATCTTTTATATAATTACTTTTTTGAATACATTACGTAATTATATAAGTGTATCCTTTTCATCTTCTTTCGTATCTCTAATATATAATATATATATATATATATATATATATTATATATATATATATATTTATATTATATATTATATAATATTTATTATATATCTATTTTTATATTAATATAATTAATATAATATATATATATCTCTATCATATCTATATATATATTATATATCTCTCTTATCTATTATATTTTTATTTAATTTATATCTCTCTTTTTCTTATTGGTCTATCTTCCTACTCACGGGCAGGGGCCTTTCAAAAGGGAGAAAAAAATAACTTTATAAATATTTAAAAATTACAAAAGAAATAACAAAATTAAAATTAAATGAGAAGAAAACACTAAAAACCCACCCTGTCCCTTGCTAACGCAATTCCCTTCTTCAGGTGGGCGCAACCGTCGTCGACTTTAAATAGTAATGCGAAGTTGATATTATCTAGTAATGGGAAATAATAGATAAAGCAAGGAGTTCCACTAAACAGATGTGGCTGGCATATGATTGTGCATCGGTAGCCTTTCTTTCTTATTATATTTATCTTTATTTTATAACAATGTAGTGATGACTAACCTAAATTCTTCGAATATTCACTAATAACTCAATTTATTTCTCATGAGTTGAGTAAATTATAGGCTCACGAAATCGTGTGTGTTTTACGTAAAACGTCAGAGTGAAGGTTGGTTAGTTGCACACGGTGAGATTATGGCGAAGATGGGGTGTCTATAATACTTCTCGAGCACCTGCCGTTTTAATACCTATTAGACAATAGGAGATGTATAATAAGTGAGCTCGAACGGTGTGATTAATTCTGAGGTGATTACTCGCAGAGAAAGATGTGGTCAACGGGATGTCACTACTCTGAAAGTAGGCGGATAACTAGTCCTTTGAAAGCACTGAGCTCGATAGCTTACAATCTTGTAAAGTACTAAAAATGATAGGGTGGAACCGGATCTGAACCCATTAGGTGTAACACAGATACTTGGAACCAATATTAGAATGGTTTGGAATATGAACACTTATATTATATTTTATTAATTGAAAAACCCGTCATACCTCAGTAAACAAGACAAGCGTTATATACGGTAGATTATTAAATACTATTATAATATTTTATATTATTATATTATATATTTAATTATATATATATATATATTTAATAATATCTAATATATTATATATTTAATTATATATATTATTAATTTAATTATATATATATCTATATATATATTATATATATATATATATATATTTTATTAATTAATATATATATATTATATATATATATATATAATATATTATATATTATATATATATTAAATATATTATATATATTATCTATAATTATAATTAATTATATATATATAATTAATATATATAATTATATATATATATATATTATATATATTATATATACTATAATATATATATATATATATTATTATATCTATATATTTATATATATATATAATATATTATATATATATAATATATATAATTATATAATATATTAAAGTATAGGGCTACAATTCGTCCTACCGAGACTATCGGCTAAAAAAATTTCGATATTTTGGATATCGTACTGTTGTTTCCTGAAGGGTTTTTTTTTCGGGTTGCCGTACGCAACCGTCGTACGTGTCCGCCCTTAGTTTTTGCCCTATTTTGACCCCCCTTTAAGGGCGTAGCCTCCCTTTTTTGTGATTTTGCATTGTGTATATATATATTTTCCCAGCTTTTTGGCACCCCTTCGGAGAAGGGGTTCGCCAATACGGTTGCGTAGCAACCGTCGGACGTGCCTCCCGTCGTACGTGTCCCCCCTTTGGCCCCCTTTAGGGTCTTAGCCCCCTTTTGGAATTTTTGCCATGATATTTCGGTCTTGGCCTTGATTATTTCGGTCTGATACCGTATAAGTCCCGAAATTGACTCTTTCAATAAAGGTTCGTGAAAAAAGGATTAAGTGGGATTAAGTCGAGCACATCACATGTAGGTACCTGACGCAGTACTTGTTGTAGGGTTCTAACCTGAGCTCCTGTATGTACCTGTCTTAACTTGAGTTCATTTTATTTCCAATTTTATTTCCATCACTCACCACACTACACACACCACACACACCACAAACACATGGCTACTTATAACACCTACACACCACACACCTAAGCTTCATTGTTTTTTTATATATCTTATTATATATATATTATAGAAAAAAGTCTATTTAATGTCACTTCATAGATTTTTTCTTTTATTCTTTTATTAATATAGGTCCAATTACTAAACTGTTTAATATATATATATATATTATTATATTATATATATGATTATTATATATATATATTATATATATTATATCTTATATACCAACTAATATTGTATAATATATTAGTATATTATACTTTAATAACTTATAATATACATATTAATCACATCACAGCATTATCGCTAATACCACGTCCTCACTATGATACTAATGGATACTATATACTTTATATCAATACTATTTATATATTATATATTTTTATTATATATATAATAATATTATATTTCTTATATCACTAATCTTATAAAAACCTGTAAAACGCTCACAATCTTTTATGAAAAAAACCTTTTCCTTTTATTATTTCATTGCGCAAGATCTGAAATAGCCATTTCATAAGGCTATGCAATCTAAGATATATGTGTATTCATAAAAATTTTTACCCCTGATTGAGAATATTTAACTAAGTAGTTTTAAGCAGATTGCTTGTTGAAATAGTCGGAAATATTTGACCTAGCTTTATTCGAAACAACCAATTACAGCACCGCCCTATATACACACAGCCCTGAGTGGTAGGCTATAACAGGTGGTTTTTCTTAAATGTGGTATCCCCAAAGGCTGCTCACAACTTATTAAATTCATTTATTTTCTTTTTTAATTAATTTTTTATATGTTTATTCTTATTTTCATAACTCTTTTTTCAGCTGTTTCTTTGATATTCCTGGAAATTATTGATCCTGTGCTTTCCTATAATTGAGATGTCATTGCATTTCCCTCTGTTTTTATTAGGTGGATTATTATTAGTTTTGCATAGTGCAAATGCTCTTTGGCATTTGTGTTGATGATTTAATGTGATTGTAACTTTTGCTGGATTCTTATAGTCCATTCTTTGTTATTCAATGGGTCAACTTCGAAAAAGTGGGTCCAAAGTATCTTACTACCACCCTCACCAACCCTCGCCTATTTACGGGATTAACACTTAACACCCATTTTCCAGGATACATCACACCCTATGCTACACCTACACCTACACATCACTAGTACACTTATACACACTACACTCCACCATAGACACTTTACAACTCGCCCATCAACCTTACAACTCACACACACACACACTGCCCTAGCTCACACCTACACCTAAACATACACACACACCACTATGACACTTATACACACACACACACACCCGCTGGCTACTTATACACCACATACACTCCAGCTAGACACTTTAATACTCACCCCATAGACACTTAACACTACCGCATAACACACTTACACTGCACACACACACCGATTCACACACACGTCACACACACCACAACACACACAGCACACTCGTATATCTTTAATGCTCTGCTTGTATGCCTCAGCTTTGATTGCCGTCAGCATATGATGCCGTCACTTTGATGCTGCAAGCTTATTGCTGAATCTACCTATATTGATGGTGTCATTCTTTGATGGTGCCTATCTTTGATGATTAAGATTTATTGATGGTTCAGTACATTTTGATGGTTTCCAATCACCGTAAGGAGTGTCTAAGGGTGTCCTATGAGATCCCTAGGGGTGTTCCTGTGAGATCCCTAGGTGTGTCAGACGAGTACCAGAAGAGTGCCAATGAGTGCCAAGTGAGTGCCAAGTGAGTGCATAGTGCCAAGTGAGTGTCACATAGTGGCCAACTGAGTGCACTTTCAAGAATTTTCTAAGCCTCACCTGATCCGAGAATAGCGCCTAAATTGGTTTCTTACACCCTAGGTTAAGGTATTGAGGATTAGATTGTGTATATTATAAGTTGCTGGATGCTCCTAATATGATTAACCTTTCTAGCCTATCCCTGCTATCATGATAAGCACGCTAATTATGGTCCTACCCCTATGTTATAAGGTATGAGGACTCGATTGGTGTGTATTATAAGTTGCTAGGATGACTCCTCATTCCACCCTTTCCGTTTCCCGTCCCGTTTCCCGCCGCGTTCCCGCCCGCCGCGTTCCCGCCCGCCGCGTGCGCCCGCAGGCGCAATATTTCCGCGCGAACGATAAATATGATATCAATGTAAACTATTCAAAAAATTTCTTTTCAAATATACTATGAGTCATTCATTTTACTTCATACTTAAACATTTTTTATTAAAAACATATACTTTACAGACTTAAACGCGTAAAATAAACAGTAAATCATACTCAATTGCCTAGTCTTACTCTTCGAGAGGTAGTAGGCTTGTTTTTTACTTGCTTTACTGATACTGCTTTACATCATATATTATTAACATTATGTTCTTTATATTTTTATTTTTGTTTTACTTATAAATTTTTATCAAAACTATCTTTACGATAGAAAAATTAAACATTTTATTTTACGCCAATGTACTAATGTTACTAATTCCATATTTAACCAGGCCCTTAAAAACCGTAAACACAGTAAAATCAATAGCGCTGTTTCTAGAATCAAAGGGATAGTAGAGATTAGAGGGATTAGGTTGTACTGCTTTAACTGCATAACTGCTTACTGCTTACACTTTACATCATAAATTTATTACCATTATTTTTTTATTATTTTTTATTATTATTATTATTTTTACTATTATTTTTATATTATTATTATATTTTTAACTTTATTATTTTTTTTACTTCAGTTATTATTTTTATTATTATTTTTTATTACTTTTATTTTTATTATTCTTTATTTTTTATTTTATTATTTTTATTTATTATTATTTATTTATTATATATTTTATTTATTATTGTTTTATTTTATTTTTTATTATATTATATTTTTATTATTATTATTATTATTATTAATTATTATTATATATTATTTTATTATTTATTATTATTTTATTGTTATTTTTATTTTTTTATGTTATTATTATTATTATTATTTATTATTTATTATATTCATTATATCAGATTATAATTTATTAATTCAATTTATTATTATTATATTAATTATTTTATATTATTATTATTATTCTATTAATTATTATCTATTATAAATCTTAGGCCCTTACATCATACCTATTATATTATTAACACACATCCCACAGCACACACACACACACACATAGCAGCACACACACACACTTAACACACCGAACACACAGCGCACACACGCACACAACCATGCACTTAAACTTATATATTTATTAACATTATGCTTTCTATTTCTCATTTTTGTTTTTTGTTTTAATAACTTTTTTATTGACTCAACTTTACAACAATTGTAATCGTAAGAAGAAAAACTCAGAAGCCATTGCTAGCAACAAGGATTAGTATGCCTTTTGTTACTGCTTACTGCTTTACTGCTTACGCTTTAACATCAATTTTAATTTATAAACAGAGTATTTATAAAAACATTTATGTATTTTTTAATTTAATTTTTACATTTATATTATTCACCCACTGTTAGCTAAAATTATTTGAAAAGTTTTAACTAACGCGATTTGTTTTAATTATTAATTATATCATTATTATTATTATTATTATATATTGATTATTACTTATTATTATATTATTATATTATTAATTATTATTATTATTATTATTATTATTTATTTTGTTACTAAATTTTATATTATTTTATTATTTTTATTATTATTATTTATACCTCCAGTCATTTTATCTTCATGACTATTATCTATCATTCTTTTGTACACGACATTCAACACACCACACACATCAACACACACAGCACACACACCACACACACACACACACACACACACACACACATTTCACACAAAAACACCCATTTTCATTAAATATTCTCTGTTAAACATATCAAAATAAGTTTTTTTTTTTTAAACTATAACATAATAAATTATTAAACATTTATGCTTTAATTAAACAAGTACTATATAATTACTCATCATATAACTAAAGATATGGCTCCACTGTTAGATGGGATTATTATAAATCAATTATCTTTCTAATTCAAAAGAATTTATTTATTTATTATTAACTTTTATATTTTTTTATAAATTTTATAACTATCAAGTATTAAAATAAATTTTTACTAAATTTTATTGAAATTTTTATTAAAACATATATTTACGTACCTTACCAAATGCAATAAATCAGTAAATCAGTAAGGCAAACCCTAGCGCCCTCTACACCCGCAAGCTCTACCAGTTGTTCTTTGACTACTGCCTTTACAATTCATCTTTAGCTATTTAATATGAAATACAAAATCAGTTTCTTTTTCTGTTAACATGACATTTGATAATTAAAATCATTCTATGTTTTTATTTTAAAATTAACAATTATTCACTTCCAGGTATACTATCACTGATTGAACTAAAATATTCAAAAGTTTTTTTACATAATTTGTTTATTTATTAATATTATCTAATATTATAATTATCATTATTATCTTAGTACATTGACAATCTAACACGAAAAACACAAACAACCGCGCAATCTTACAGATACCGAAACTGACCCTCTTCGTAAGTGTGTTGAAAATAACTACTTTAAGGCCTAAATTTAGGCCTAAAAATTTAGGTAAAAATGGCTTTCTATACCGCTTTAAGCTTATGCTATACCAGGTCAAAAGTAAATTCAGTATAGACCAAACGATCCGAGACTCAATGGTTATTTTTATCAATATATTTCAAACTGGGGAACCTTTTCTGGTAAATGTGCTTTCAAATAACTACTTACGGATATTAATTTAGGCCTTAAATTTAGGCCTAAATTTAGATAACCCTTTTTGTACGCCGGCTGCATTTAAGCCTAATAGATAGGTCAAAAATAATTCCCAGTATAGACAAGAATCGAGAAAATCAATGTTATTAATATTTTACAAAATATTTTCAAAAACTGAAACAGCAGTGGCGCCTCTAAGGGTGGGGCGACAAGGGGCAATCGGCCCGCGGCCCCCGCGCCTTATAAGGGCCCGCGCCCTATAAGGGCCCCGCCGCCTTAAAGGGCCTCGCCGCCTAAACAGATTAGCCGGGCCAATATCGCGTGAGTGGGCAATATATCTATATATATATATATATAATATATATATATATATATAAATATATAAATATATAAATATATATATTAAAATATATATAGCATATAATATATATAACTGTGTGTGTGTGTTAAAATTTAAATATAAGGATCTCGAAAATTTTGGTTTGGAAATTTTGAAACGTTTTTAAATCATTAATTTCACTCCACGTGCAGTTGCACAGCATGGTACCAAAAAAACAAAGATTGTGGATAAATTTCCATTTGTGGCTCCTTTCCCTAAGTTGCCAAAAAGAAAAAAAATTTTAGCTCTCTCCGGTTTTTGGCTAAAATTTTTGGCTAAAAAAATTTGTAGCATTTAATAAAATAATACAAAATTCAAACTCATTAAAACAGCCTAAAGGACCTAATGCTTTTTCTTATTAATATTTAAGCACTTAATTAACTTTTATTTTATTAAATAACAATATAAATATCTAATTTTATATAAATAATATATA